>PVJO010010229.1:0-29666 GCA_004026905.1 Hystrix cristata
TGGACATCAAGGAATAATTTTCAATTAAAAATGGCGAATTTTTAGATAGGTGCTTATGTAAGCAAGAGTTGAATGACATGATATCTGGTATTTGCTTTAAAATACATTATCAAAAATAAAGGGAAAATTGGGAACATGGATCAAATACATCCAATGGAATATTTGAAAATCAAAGTTTTCAAGTCGAAATTCCAAAAAATAAATAAGTCCGAGTCAAAGGTATATGGGTTCCTCACACTAGTCACTCTACTTTTTTGCTTATTTTTTCCAAAACGAGGATTAAAGATCTTGCTTCATTGCTATTACTAGACAGCTTCAACGACAATCCCTAAGCAGGTGTAATGGTCATAATTGGAGAGTAAAGAGTGTAATTTGACTCTTACCGAAGGAGAGGCTGCAAGAGACACAAAGGAGAGAAATACGGTCCAGTCTCCGGGTAGCTCAGCTTGTTCAGCAGATTGTAAGCGCTCCGGGATCCACCACTCTCCACCCAGCTTGCAATTGCGGTGGACCAAGGAGAGAGGAAAGCACCCTTGGGGGGTGGAGGATGGTGGGAGCTGTGCACTAGCCGGTATCCGCAGAGCAGGACGCTGGAGCCTGAGGGAGGGACTCCCACACCCGGAGGGTCCTGGTAGGGACCACACACTTCTGCTCCTGGAAGGAAAAACATGACCCTCACTGCAGCATGAAATGTGCATTTCAAGAATTAAGAAGCATACATGTTGTTCTGTGATATTCACTAAATTGAAACCACAACACCAAAAATCTTCTAAAGGGTCTAGCAGGGATTCTTAGAACCAGAATTTGGATTAGAAGTCGCCTCCGTTCTAAGAGATGCTGGGGAGGTGAACTTCCAGAGCTCATGGTGCAGCAGAAATTTCTTTCTTTCTCTCTCTCTCTTTTTTTTTTTTTATTTACCAAGAGCATGTATTGGTACATTGCATACATAGTGAGCACATTCATCATAGTTAATTTGTACCTGTACATGATACATCTTGGTTCCCCTTCTTCCCTACCCCTCCCTTCCACTTCCATCTCCCTTCCCTATTTACAGTAATTTTATTTACATTTTTCCCCCTTTTCTCTTTCTTTTCTTTTTCCTTTCCTTCTTTCCCCTCTTCTCCCTTTCTAATTCTCCTCCCTATTGAATATTATCTTTCTTTTACTTAGTATCTATTGTACTTTTTTGTCCTTATTTACACTCACAGTTTCTCATATCAGAGAAACAATTTGATATGTACTCCTATGTGTCTGATTTATTTCACTTAAGAGTATATTCTCAAAGTGTATCCATTTACCTATAAATATCTCAAGTTTGTCCTTTTTATGGTAGAGTAATACTCAATTGTATAGAAAAACCACATCTTCTTTAGCCATTCATTAGTTGTTGGGCATTTGGGTTGTTTCCAAGACTTAGCTATTACAAACTGTGTTGCTATAAACATGGTTGTACATAGATCACTGTGGTACGATGTTTTTAGTTCTTCTGGGATGATATCAAGCAGAGGAATAGCTGGGTCAAATGGAACCTCTAGTTGTAGTTTTTTGAGGAATCTCCACACTGATTTCCACAATGGCTGTACCAGCCTACATTTCCACCAACAGTGGAGAAGGGTTCCTTTTGCCCCACAGCCCACCAGCATTTATTATTGGTTGATTTCTTGATAATAACTGTTCTTTCTGGAGTGAGACGAAATCTTAGCGTTGTTTTAATTTGCATCCCTCAAATGACCCATAGTGCTGGACACTTTTTCATGTATTTATTTGCCATTTGTATTTCTTCATCTGAGAGGTGTCTATTAATTTCAGAGGCCCATTTTTGGATTGGGTCTCTAAATTTGGGGGGGTCTGATATTTTTGAGTTCTTTATATATTCTAGATGTTAGACCTTTGTCTGAGGAATGTTTGGCAAAATTTTTTCCCACTCTGTGGGTTTTTGTGCCACTCTTTTGGTGATTTCTTTTGCTGTGCAAAAGCTTTTTAATAGGATGCAATCCCAAGTGCTGACCCTTTGTGTTGTTTCCCATGCAATCTGAGTTTTGTTCATAAATTTTTTTTCCTACCCCTGTCCTCAAGGGTTCTTCCTACTTTGTCTTCCAGTAGATTTAGTGTTTCTGTTTTAATGTTTAGATCTCTGATCCACTTTGATTTTAGTTTAGCAAATGGTGAGAGACATGGGTCTAGTTTTAGTTTTTGTCATGTGGCAAGCCAATTTTTCTGGCATCATTTATTAAAGAGGCTCTTTCTTCCAGTGAGGATATTTGGCTCCTTTGTTGAAGATGAAGTATTTGAGTGTATTTGGAGTTGTCTCTGCGTCTTCTAACCTATTCCACTGATCCTTAGGTCTGTCTTTTTGACGGTACCATTCTGTTTTTATCACTGTAGCTTTATAGTATAATTTCTAGTCAGGGATTGTGATTCCCTTTGCCTTGGCCCTGTTTCCCAGAATTGTTTTTGCTATTCTTGGTCTCTTCTGATTCCAGATGAATTTCATGTTTGCTTTCTCTAGTTCTGTGAAGTATGCTATTGGTATTTTGATTGGAATTGCATTAAATCTGTATAGCAGTTTAGGAAGTATGGCCATTTTCACTATGTTGGTCCTTCCTACCCAATAACATGGAATGTCTTTGCATTTTCTGACATCCCTTTCAATTTCCTTTTTAGAGTACTGTAGTTTTCACTGCAAATATCTTTTACTTGCTTTGTTAGATTGATTGTTAAGTATTTCATTTTTTTGATGCTATTGTGAAAGGTGTATCTTCCCTAATTTCTTTCCCAGTGAGTTTGTTATTTGTATATAGAAATGCTACTGATTAAAGCAGCAGAACTTTCACAGCCAGTCTTGATCACCAGTCTGAGTTCACCACAGCGCATTCCGGTTTCTGACACCAGGCCCTCTGCAGGTGGGAGTGAGGCAGTGCAGAGACACAGGAGACCTGCCTGTGTCCTCACAGCCAGGCGCTGAGGAGGACAAGGGAGGTCCTGGAAAGTCAGGTCCTGCCCCTGAGCACACCACAGCTCACAGCCAACTCCAGAGCGCCTGTGGAACAGAACAATGGCCATGGTCAACATGCTTTCCTTTCTGTTTCCTCTTCTTTTCCTTCTCCTTAAGTAAAGGGTTGTGTTTATCCACATTGCTAAATTGGGTTTTCCATGGTGACTGCTGATTGCGTTTTGGGTGTCACTTCCTCTGAATACATAGTTTCTCCCCGTCTTATTGTCTACATTAGTGTCCTGTCTTCATTAGTGCCGTCAACTGCTTTGTATTTTACACATTCAGCCTCATGAAGAATCCTCCTCTCTCAGCACTTTCTCACTCCACCAAGGTCTTCATGGCAGAGAGAGCTCGCCAAAGTCAGCAGCAACAAGCTTCCTTCTTTGGTGAGTGAGTGGTTTGTGTAGGAGAGGCCCAGGATAGAGTCACTGCACTTGTTCAAGGACATCTCATTGCCTGTGCTTATGCCTTGCAGAGGCTTTAATTAGGGTTTTACTTGGAAGGACCAGAGATGCATTTTATTTAGATACCTTTAAAATGCCTCTCAGTTCCATGGCACCTTCACACATAAATCTTCAGGTACTGTACAATAGCTTACATAAGTCAGGAAGCTGAGGAACAAATATATGGAATGATAGTGATGGATAACAGGAAATGGTCGACTCCACTTCCTGTCTCCACTTGGAGAAAATGGAAGGAGAGCATGGCAACCTCCCAGTACTGTGTGGCAACGTCCTGTGCTTCTATAATTATTTCAAAAATAAAAGTTTTTAAATCTGCTACTTTTCTGATAATAATTTATAACTTTCATGAAGTTAAAAGTAAAGAAATTCCTCTAACTCCCTGGTTGGGAAAATTGAGCTAGAATTTCTGTCTTAAATAACTCCATTCATGGGCTGGGGATTTAGCTCAGTGGTTAGCGTGCTTGCCTTGCAAGCAGAAGGCCCCAAGTTCAATCCCCAGCACCAAAAAAAAAAAAAAAACTCCATTCAAATAACTTGAGAAAAAGTGACATTCCCCAACAAGATCTGATTATAATCTTGCATTATTATACAGTCTTTGAAGAAAACCAACAATGAAATGATGAGAAGTTATTGAGAAATATATTTGTGAAGAACTTGTGCTGTTATTTTTATATGAAACTTTAAATCTTTCACGATGAGGGATAGAGAAGTTATTTTCACGATATTAAAAATACAGATTTTAGGTGAGATACATGCCTGGAATCCTAGGACAGTACCCTGGGAGGCTGAGGCAGCAGGATTCCCAATTCAAGCCCAACGGGGGCAACTTTGCGAGACCCTGTCTCAAAATTTAAAAAATAAATAAACAGATTCTAAAATAAGGCCCTAGGTTCAATCCCCAATAACTCCACCCCCTGCCCCAGCAACAAAGAAAAGAATGCTGTTTCCTAGAGTTATTTGTGTGGTATTTCCTTGGGGGCTGGTGTCTATCTGGGACAGAAGTGGTAAGAGAACCAGGTGCTGGGAGACTCAAGTGAAGGACTTAGGGAATGAGGCAATTTCTCACAAAGGCAATCCAAATAGAACCCCGGCCAGTGACAAGTTTATCTTCCTGTCAGAAAAGTTCCACTCTATCTTTTATTTTCAAAATAGTTACAAAAAAAAAAAAAAGAAAAAACATAAAGTACTTTTATACCCCACGAGATTTTTTTTCTTAAAAGAATTAGAAAAGTAACAAGGGCTTGTTAACTAAAGTCAGTCTGTGAGTGAGTCCCAGCTTCCCTTGAGCAGGGGATCTGATCCCTGCTTCTGTTCCCTCCGGAGGCGGACTATGAGCTGCTGCCCCGCTAGAAAGTGTCATTCCCGGTGATCGTAAACCCAGCTACAGTAAAGAATTAAAGAAATCAAGTTTAAATTAAGAGAAGACAATTTGTTTAGAGGACAATTTATTTAAAAGTGGTGAAAAACGGGGAGAAGCAGAAGATAGATAGCTACTCCTCGAGTAGGAATCATTGGAAAGCAAAATACCCCTGGGCCCTTTGTTGTACCCCTTTTTATTGAGGTTTTTTCCCTTGGGTCAGCCCTTGGAATCTGATTTGCTTTTGGGCTTGTCTATCATCTCTGCCTTGATTTCCCTCAACCCTGTGACCTTTGTCGTTAGGCAGAGAGCAAGCTTATGGGCAGGCAAAAGGGAGACCACTATGGTGGTCACAGCCAGAGGTGGCTGATACAGGAATTTCCTTGGTAAAGCCCCAGCTGCGGACTCCACCTCAATGCCCATTCCCTCCCTCTGTCCTTTTTACCTTTAGTCTCAAAAGGGAGAGTTTGTTTTCTTTATGTTAATCGGATTACCTGGGGCCTTCCAGGAACTAGTCTCTTTGCCTTTGTCTCTTTAACTGTTGGAATCTAGCTGCCTTTATGTTTCTAACTATTTGATTATAGCTGTCTGGCTTTCAGAGTCTAGCTATAGAGGTCAAAATTGTTTTAATTTTTAATAACATCTAACAAAGCCTTTACCCTATCTTTTCCCTACCTATGGGGACCTCTGTCCTTACACTTCCCCACTTTGTCCAGCCCCTTCCCTGTGCTGCCCTCCTTCACTACGTCCCCCTCAGTGTTTTACTGGGAGCAGACCACAGACCGTGCCACTCGTGGTCCCCCATTTGCTTCACATCTTCCTTCGGGTTATTTTCAACGTCTGCTAAAACTCAGGCACTGGGCTGTGAGCTGAGACCGTGACCCACATTAAAGAACACAGTCCCTGCCATCCGGAAGTCAAAGGCTAGCAGGAGAAGCAGATACTCAGATTCTGGGTCAGGCATTCTTCTGGCACATTTCCTGGATTAGCTCATTTTATCTTCACCGTAGCTGCACAAGCCAAGTTGCTCTCATCATCAGGCCCACTTTACAGATGCGGAAGAACAACTTCCTTATTTGGGCCCTTCGCACTCACTGCTCCCTTCTGTAAAGTGCACTATGTGCGTTAAGTTACCCAGCCCTTCCTTACCAGATGCTTGCTGCCCTGCCTGCATCTACCTAACTCCTTTTTCTCCAGTATTAGATATTGAACCCAGTCCTTGCACAGAGCTACATGCCCAACATTTATTATTATTATTATTATTATTATTATTATTATTATTATTATTATTATTATTATTATTATTATTATTTTGAGATAGGGTCTTGGAGTCCCTAAAATGCGTGGTGGTGTTTTTAGCCACTTTCCTAGGCATGAGACACAACCCAAAACTTCAAGGGGGGGGAAGTTTGTTTCAACTCATGGTTTCAGGGTGTTCTGTCCATGGTCACACAGCTTCGTCCCTGTGCTGGGGTAGATCGCCATGGTCATGGCGAGGAGGGTGTGATGGAGCAGAGCTCATTACCTTATCTTGGCCAGGAATGAGGGAAGGGGAGAGCGAGAGAGAGAGAGAGGGAGGGAGGGTGAGCGCCAGCATCCCACTTCTCCTGCAGCTGCACACACCCGTTTCCTCCGAGGAGACTCAAGTTCCAAAGCTTTCAACAGCACCATGGCTGGAAACCATGCCTCCCTCACATGAGCCCTTGGAAGATGTTTAGGTCCAGACTATGGCACACGGCATGTTGCAGCAACCGTTAAACACGTTTAGTGTGATGAATAGGCATATAGCACTTTAATTTACGAAGTCATTTTACATGGAATTTGTAATTGGATCCTTATAAGCACTGTATGGTATAGATAGGTCAGTGTCTTTATTCTTCTTACAACATTAGGAGAAATATTATTGAGGTAGGAATAGGGCGTGGCTAAGGCTGGCTGGCAAGGGAACGTGACCTGGGGGAGTGGCCTGGACCTGACGTCAGCCTGAGGTGCCATTTTCAAGCACCCGCCCTCTCACATGGACTGTAGGGAGTTCTCGCAAGTTTCCACATAGAACTCCATTCAATACATAGAAGCAACACTGGGAGCAAGCTCTCTCTTTTTTTTCTACTGTGCCGCCAGGGAAGGAGCTCTCCCTTTTTCCTCCCATGGAAGATGGTGTCTGCATACCCAACTCCACCGCTATCATGCCTTTCTCAGGGTAATCCCTACGGTGTCTTTTAGACCTGGTACATATTTTGCTGTTTCTATTATTATGCTCAACTTTCCTTTTCTTCTTTTCTCTATAATTTTAAATAAACTTAGAACTACTTTTTGCCCCCCTCGTTCAAGTCTTTGCTTGAGGAGGGGAAGAACCCAGGAATATCGGAACCTACCTGATAACATTGTCAGACAGAATTTACAGCACAGGTGGAAAACTAGCAATGTCTTTCAAGTTTCAGTCTGCCATGCTTCATCTGTGGATGTTTTTTAGCCACGCCCTGAATTTCCAGAAGTGGTTGTGTTATGACAGTTCTGGATGAATAAAATATGCAAGAAGCCACAGGCAAACCTGCGGATTAACCTTTATAGGAAAAGTGACCGCATGGCAGAGACCCCTGAAACGAGTGCTGGGTACATCATCAGGCGTGATATCTGCAGGCATGGTCACGAGCTTCTCCTCTAAATATAAAAACGACAAACACTAGAATGCCTTAAATATAAAGGCGATATATAAATTACCTTTAAAAAGGTAAATATAAAGGTAATATATAAATATACTATAAAGACATTGGAACTCAAAAAAGGGAAAGGAAGCTAGGAGAGAGAAAGCAAGTCACAAAGGGAACTATCCCATCTAGACCCCAATTCTATAACCAAAGAATAATAATTTTTTAATTTGAAGAGTTCACGAATCACTCAGAGTTGCAAGAAATACCATAAACACCTCCTTTGCATAAAGCACCCCAGACCAACTGCAGCCCCAGTCCCAGTAGGTCAGGTCCAGAAAGCCCGTCCCTTTCTTTTCTTTTCTACATACTTACCAGAGTAGGCATTGCATTGTATTCTTGCAACACTTTCAGAAGCATTCCGTCAGATACAGGGCGACCTGCTTCAGGAAATATTTTTTTCTTGCCCAACACTACTTTCATGTAATAAGGCTCAAGAAAAATACTCACTTTCTTCTATGTGCCACACTCTATGGGTAAAAAGAAAAATGTCACCTTTAATGACCAGGGATTCACAATTAGCAAAAGGAATAAACAGATACGATTTTATTGCAATCAGAGGAGAGTCAGGAGCCACACAAAGTGTATTCGAGGAACATCTTGTCCCCTGAGGTGACTGGGAGAAGACAGGGTGGTGTTGAAGAGCTTTCCACAGGAAAAGCTGGGTGGGATCCTGAGGATGGGTTAATCAAGCTTGCCTGAGGTGAGAGTAGGGATGGATGGGGTGTGAGACAGCCAGAGCTCTGGGTGTGGCAACCGCAAGTACCAGGTGGGCAGAAACACTTTTGTGTGGGCTTAGTAAATGTCAGTGTCTGGAAAGCAGAGTGTGTGGCATGCTAAGGTTCTCTGTAGGAATTCAACAGAAAATTGGATGACGAGCAATTTACATTAGAAAATGAAATGGAACGATGTTTACTTTAAAGATCACTCTGAAAGGAGACAGAGAGTGGGAGGCTGGGACCTCTAGGGAAGAAACGCGTGGGCCACCAGAAACCTTCATGACAGCAGAGTGAACAAAGGACCAGCAGTGCCAAGGCTACGGCTCAGAGTGGCAGGGCCCTTCCCTCCACTATGGCTGCATCTTTACTCCGAGTGTGCATGTTTGTGCTGGACTGCTGAGCCGGGATGTCTCCCAAATTAGGAGAGAACTCGTGTCTTCTGGGCTAATTACGCCACATGCCCACTCTGGGACTAATAAAACACTTTTGAACACTGCACTGAGCCCACAGTCCTGTGCTTGCGCTCCCAGCCGGCTGTGGCAAAAGAAATGGAATTACTCTCTATTACTCTCTTTGGCTCAGACAAACCGGGATCTTCCCTGGCAACCAAGAATGAGGGAAGTTTCTCCAGCCACGTGGCTTCCACGGGCTGCAGAATAAAGTGCAGGATCTGTCACTAAAGAGGAAAACACATGCTGGGTTGAAAGCACAGGATGCTCAGTGAGCTCTATCACCAACCAGCACTGCATATGTGTATGTGAAGGGCTCTGTCCACAATTACTGCTTAGTTTCCTAACACTATACGTGTGTATAAGCAAATAATCACATATATGGGAAATCTGTAAGTAAGGTTCATGAGCTCATTAAAATCCACACAGATGTACTACATGTAAAGGAATATTATCAGAATTCATAAATTGCAACACAGCATGTGAAACTGTTTATATAATATATATAGTGTATATATTATATGTGTGTGTGACTAATCAGTCACTTTGGTAAGGTAAATACAGAGATTTACAAGGCATTTTCGAAATACCTTTTTGAACAGGAAATTTCTTCTGTTACAAAAAAGCTCACAACTGCTCACATCGATCGTTTTTCTTTGGTCTCAGTTTCTCTCTCTTCTGTTTCTACTCTGTGCCACAGTAGTGTTAATTTTAGCAAGGTTCCCTATCGATACCGATAACCATGAGCTCTAAATCGAAAAGAGTAAGAAAGAAAATTTTCATGCAGAGAGATGAGAACTAATTGAAAATGTGGTGAATGTTTAAATTTAAATATTGTAACATAAAAGACGCATTGCCATTAACCCTCTCGAAACATTTCTCCTGCTGCAAATGCAATTATCTCATTGTTCTTCCAATTTCTTTTTAAAAACAAGTGCATGTTTGCATAATAATTACATTCATTGTGGGTAGCTGATACACATACCTGGCACACTGTAGTTCTTTTTTGATCTCCTTCCCTTTCCTTCCCTCCCTGTATCTCTTGGTCCCCTTCCCATTTGCAAAAGCTCTATCAATAGCTAAGTCTTCCATTATGTATCTTATATTTTGTTCTTTACTTTGTTTATACTTTGGATTTCTCATATAAGAGAAACCGTGTGATACTTAAACTTGTATATCTGATTTATTTCACTTAACATTATGGTCTCAGGGTGCGTCCTTTTTCTTACAAATGACTCAAATTTACCTTTCTTTATAGCAGAGCAGTACTCCATTGTGTGTAAAGATCACTTCTGATGCAGTTCTGAAAATCCTGTTCCATGAATGTCTTCACCAAGTGTGATCAAGACCGTGGGGAATGCTGCCGCCCAGCGCCATCTCTCAGAAAGGCAGCTGGTCAGGACACCACAGTGTGTCCTCATCCACCTTATTCTCTGCATCTGGTACCGTGTAATTTTCGGTTCTTCCCCAAAGTCAAAATGAATCAGTTCAGGACATTGAAGCAGCCACAAGAACACAACTAAACACACTTACTATTTTGAGTGAATTTCCTGGTAATGTTGCTCTTAAGTGATTTTATGGAAACTCTGAAAATGAAGGAAGACTCATTCCCTGTCTGTGGTCTACAACAAAACCAAGCATAAATCTCTATCCTACTCCAAATCTTTCCATACTGTATTCTAAATTCTTTAGGTACACAAACCACAGTGTGTTGAGACACACTCGCTTAATTGCATTTGTAGGAATTTGTGATGTACTTGGCATCGTGACCCAACACATGAGGAAAAGAAGGAAGGAAATGTAAAAGTCAAGCTAAAATTGAAGTAGAAATTCATCTGTGATGCAATCAAATGATTACAGGAAATTTGTAACCCATGCTGGAAATCATTACCTTGTTTAGAACATCCTCCTTCACAACTATATGTTTATAATAAATGAAATTTTACTGTCCTTGGGATTCCTTAGGAAAAAAAAAAAAGAAATTTGAAATTTAAATATGCACAGCATCTTTTTGATCATACCTCATGTTGTTATCGGGTAGATTCTGATATTCCTCGGTTCTTCCCTCCTGGAGCAAAGAATTGAACAAGGGCGGCAAAAAGTAAATTCTAAAGATTTATTCAAAGTTATAAACCAAAAAAGAAGAGCTAGCCCTGCAGAGCAAGTGCGGGTCAAACAGAGAAAAAGCCCCAGAGGCGCTGCCAGGAGGGCTGGTCCAAAAAGAGCAAAACTGCGGGAAAGGAGGGCTCCCCACCTGGGATGCAAGGAAAAACGGAGAGTTTCCCTGGCAGCACCAGAGAAAGGAAAAGAGCTTCCCTCCCTGCCTCTTCTATTTATAGAATGGGGTTCCCTTGGAAACTCACCAGAACCCCTACTGTCCACATGGGAAGGGTGATGCTTGAAATTGCCCCCGGCTGACATCAGGTCCAGGCCCCTTCCACAAGGCTGATGATGTCAAGTCCAGGTTACGCCTCTAGGTCATGCCCCCTGGCTTGCCAGTTTTAGCCATGCCTACTCCTACCACAATATTAATTTTCTTCCACAAATTTACTGTGCATCATTCCTGATTCCCATTGTATGATTTCAGCCATGTTGTTAGCACTTCAGACTTTTCTTTTTCAATCCTGAAATTTCAAGATTGGTAAGATTTCATTGTGTTTGCTTTGGGGAAGTCTAGGAGAGTCTGTTCAGTGTAGAGCTGCTGTCAGTATGTTTGCAACCCTGAAACCAGGAGTGAGAAGCGTGGGAGAGGGCGCAGGAAGGTACCTGAGAGTAGGATGGGGGCTCCAGGGAAAGGAAGGTACGATGCTGCTATCCCCAGAAGTGTGGTAACTGCGACGTTTACGCCTTTCCCTCCCTTCAGGGTAAGGTCTTTCAAGATCACTTAGCTAAAATCTACTTTGCTCTTTTCCAACTTATCCACAAAAAGCCACAGAGGGACATTTCTGCAGACTTCAATGTCTGTAGAATGAGCTAAGCACAGATGGATCAAGGCTGTATTTGACTAGAAATTTCAAAATGAACCACTGGTGTCACACAGTGAGATCAACCAGGCCCTGGAGAAATTGTTAGCCACATCAGTCCCATGCAATTTCCTGTGTGGCCAGAGGTGGTGCGCATATTTCTAGATTTATTTTAGTTGAAAATGGGCTCGTGTTGGGAGGAGGCAAAACAAATCCACTAAAAATACTGCTAGTGAACACAAAAGACCTAATGAACACGTCTTTGAGTTGATAAGCAAGATAGCACCCTAATTAACCTTGGGATAAATCTATTATTATCTAAGTGTGGCTCAAAATCTGCATATTGGTACAGTATTACATTTTAGAACTTAGTTAACATTTCATAATTACAAAGTTTATTTTGTTTGTGAAGATATATTCAGAAAGTTTGAAATACTGTCAGTCTAGAAATTTCATTTAAATGTAAAGGTTTTCTTATCGAGCAAATGCACTCCACTGCGAAGGATGGAGTAGATTCATCTGTACACAGCAGTGTGAGTCCCGCTGAGGGGGGAAAGCATTTTCCCCAGAATTATATCTTGTAAATTAGCACTTCACAATACGCATGGATAAAATGACAAAGTAATAGAAATATGGGATCGTGGAAACCTGGAATTTACCGAAAACAAGTTTCTGCCTGTAGGGTGGACCATATCTTGATTGCCAGACCAAACACTGCCAAGGAGATAGATCGAGATGATGAGTAACATTCTCGAGAAATTCCCTACACCAATTCCAAAGCACAGCAGGTCTCTCCCACAGACGCAGTTCTCCCACGAGGGCGTGTAAGAACCCATCTCCTGTGATCATTTTCATGTCACAAACCCCTTTGGAAATCTTGTGAAATGGCTCTTACAGTATAAATTTCAAATGTTAGAAAAAAAGAAGAAGAAGAAAAAAATATATATATATATGGTGCTTAATGTATAGCTTAATCATATGCTAGTGTCTATCCTTTTTAAAAAATATTGAGTAAAATCTAGTATCTAGACCAATAACTATAGTCCTTGTTAGTTATAAATGAAATTATTATTTCCAGACATCTTCAATATTTTTTACATAACATGAGAAATCTGAGATTTCTCTTGGGAACCCAACCAGAGTCATAGCCGTCCTTAGTCGGGTTGGTTTCCCACATTTATATTCATGCTATGCTTCAGCTAGAGCTACTGGGATGAGGTCACAGTTTTCCCTACTCTCCCGCAAAGCCCGAGCGGAAGCTCTCTGATATCGGTGAGGAACGGCTTGGATATCTGTAGCTTTGACTCACTTGGAAAACTTATAAAACAAGGCCCTCGCTAAGACTATTTGCTGCAGATATCAAAGTACACGTCACATACATCACCAATGAATGCTCCGTCCTCTGCGGCGACGTGGGGAGCACCTTGCAGAGACCCACCGAGCACGTGTGCCCCAGTAGTGCCCAGGGAGGCAGTCACCCGACTCGGGCAGCAGAGGCCAGCGGGGCCCGTGAATGCTGCTCTCAGGCTGTGTCCTTCCCTCCGCCCCGTCTCCAGTCGGCCTCACTCTAGCCTGCAGCTTCCATTTCTGTCCCTCCGGCACACAAATTCGCACTGCCATTATTTCACTTCCCAATTGTCCATCTCCATTTCTCCTGCTGGGTTCTGGGGTGTGAGTGTAGCTGTCAAGGTGAGCCTGCCCTGGGCGACACAGCTTTCTGCCCTTCAGTCCGCAGGCAGACACAGCAGAAACCAGGATTTGGGGTCTCACTGCTGCCCGGTGAAGTGTGTGTCCCTCCAGAACAAGACAGTGTCCTGGCCATCCTCAGCCCCTCGAGGACAATTGCTCATCAATCCAAAATGTGCAAGGTTCTCCCCAGTGTAACCTGGCTCCCAGCACAGTGAGGTAGGCTGACTTCGGTCCAAGAATCTAGATTATGTTCTAATAAAGCACTAACACATCCTTCAGACAGAGATGGGCTGGCACAGTGCCCCGCTCAAGTTACATGTAACTGAAATGTGTGAAACTTGGCTTTTCTTAAGTATTGAAAAGAATACTTTATTGGTTAGGTTCTGGTAGAACCACATTGCTTTAAAAGGGTGAATGAGTGTATATTTTGTGTGTGTGTGTGTGTGTGTGTGTGTGTACGTGTGTGTGAAACAGTGCCTTATTCTGAGTTGGATGCAACCTAATCATGTAATCAGAAAATAACAAAATAATCTGCATGTTTTGTTCTGTGGGCTGTACCAGAGGTAATTTGATGCAGACTGTGTTCATGTGATTTTTGCCAGCGTGAGTATAGATGATTGTGATTTGGGTGGTAATGTCAATTCGTTTAGATATTTAATTAGTAGGAGAGATGAGCTCCACTTTGAAAGCCCCCCGGCAGGGCAGACAGAGAGCGAGAGCGGGAGAGTGTGGTTGTTCTCCGACCTGCCTCTTGCATACTCTGCCCACATCTCAGGAAAAGGCTGCCATTCGCTATTTGGGGGTTTTTCTTTTCACCGCTAGGGAGTGAAGTCAGGGCCTCACAAAAGCTAGCCGAGTACTCCAACGTTGAGCTACATCCTTGGGCCACTGATAACTTCTTCCTTAAGCTTGTCCGAAAATAGCGATTACCTAAAATCTCACTGAACATTCAAATATTCGAGCCCTTTTTAGGACATGGACATCACACTACTGGGCCACAGGATGGATAAGCTGCACTCTTCCAGAGCGATGAGGACTCTGCCTTCAACAACACCCGAGAAACACCTCAGAACAAGTCCTGTGGCTCTTGAGTACAGAGAACAGGGACGAGCACTGGCTTGATCTCCCAAGACAAGTGGCCGAGGACTTTACCAGCGGAGCATTTTCTCTTAATGTCACAGAAGCACAGGAAAGCAGAGTATACCCTGACTGAGTCTTAAAAGGGTAACGTTCATTTGCATGAGATGTAGCCCCTTGTCTCCTTCTATCCATACTTCACTCTGCCATGCCTTACCCAAATGAGAGATGCCAGACAGTTTCTAAGCTTGTGGGCAGGAGAGGGGAAGCAGAAGGGAAATAGGTAAAGATATGCTATGTACAGGAACCTAAATGAATGTAAATATTGCATGTCATAAGCCTGAGATAAAATCAATGATATCAACAGAAACGAAAATGGAGAAAGGGAGGTAAGGAGGAAGGTGGGAGGGAAGAGGAAGGAGATTAAGAGAAAAACAAGCTGTATTCTGTGCATGTATCCACTCACCAAGGTGATTGTAAACTGCACGTCCTGCAAACATGTACTAAAACATTTTAAAATAGGAAGACATAATGTCCTCAGCTGATCTGTGGAGGTGAACAGACTTTGAAGGAAAGATAATGTATCTGACCAGCCCTGGTGACACAGACCTGTGTTCCCAGCACTCTAGAAGGGTGAGGCAGGAGAAACATTCTCCAGCCCAACCTGGGGAACTGAGCACTTTAGTGAAACGCTATCTCAAAATTATAAAAATAAATAAATGAGTAAATGAAAAGGGCTGGACATCTAACTCAGTGTGAGGGCCCTGGAGTTAATCCCCAGAACCAAAAAAACAAAAAACAAAACAAAACAAAACAAAACAAAAAAAAAACCCTGAAGAAAAAGAGCAACCAGCCGAAACAGGCAGCAAGGCCATTTCCAATCACATCAGGTACGCAGCTCTCAAGGCTCAGTGCAAAAGGAAAACGCAGCAGACTCGCTCAAAGCTGTTCTGTTTCCCACACGGGGACGGCGGAGCAGGGAGCAGAGCCTGAGAGACAGCCGAAGTACACGAGGCGGCTCCCACCAGTCCCTGGGCCCAGGCAGAAATCGCATATCACCATCCCAGGTCGTACCCAGGCTCACTTCCTGGGACAGAAAACTGTGAAAAGATTCTCAACCTTATAGAATTCAGGAAAGCAAACTCAAACAGCAGAACACTATTTTACCTACATTGGAAAAAATAAACAAAACTACTAGAATTCAGAGTCCACAAGCATACAGAGAATGAAAACTCCTGCAAACTTCAGGATGGAGGGAGAATGCATAACGGGTACATCACTTTGTGAAGTCAGCCTGGTGAGGACAAAAGTGTTAAAGGGGCGCAGAACTTGGACCCAGGATCTTCACATAGGTTTCTGCCCAGGCGAGCACTTATTCACATAGTGACAAGTCAAAAGAGTTCACTGCAGAATTGTTTGTTATAGGAAAAGAAGAAAAAGATACTGTCCAGCTGTAGACTGATGAATACATGAAATTTCCTATGTAATTATGGGTATATATTACAAAATAACTGAATTTACCTTTGAAGTACTAGAAGAAAGGCACTTGTAAAAGCCAGCACAGTATGAGAAAGTCCACGCGCCATTTGAGAGAAAATGAAACAACACGTTTCAGGTATGGAGACCAATGTAAGTAACTAAAATAAAAATCATGCCCTGGGGCTGAAGTCAAGGACAATGGTCAGGTAAAGACTTTTGAAGATTCACACTTCCGTGAAAGCAATGAAAAATCTGGGGAAAACGGTCTAAATTGGTGGTCTAAATCAGTGTTATTAGAACTGTAGAAATTCGCCCAAGGGGTGATCTCTTGCTCCACGTTTCTCTCTGTCTCTTTCCATGCTTGGCATGGGGCAGGCTGAGTGTCTGCCATCCCTGCTGGGTTCATCAGCCTTCAGGGAGCCTGCATGCCCTCTGTCCTTGGCGCTGCCCTGGGTAGCAGCCGCAGGAGGCTGAAGGGCACTGTGCATGCTGGGAATCCGGGTGTGTTCCATCTTAGCCTGCATTGGCCTCGGGCAGTGGTGGTCAATCTGTGATGCCCACATTGTTGTGGTTTTTTCTTTTAAGGCAAAAGATGTTAATGTATGAATTGTTTTTTCTAAACTAAAGCCTCACTATTCAGGTTTAATTGCAGTGCCGGCATATTGTGACAAATAAGTGGGTCTGGGGTTGCAGTCTGGCATTTAGTCTCTAAAATGTTTGCCCTGATCAGCCTAGGACAATGCTGGGCCTCCATATCCCCAGCTTCTTATCTTGTTTCTCAGTTGTTTTGGAAACTGTCCAAGAAGGGGATGCATTGGATTCTGCTATATATGGTAAATATACCTCAACACCAGAGTCATATTTAAAGATAAAGGGCAAGTAGTGTTGCTAAATACTAGAACTAGACAACACCCCCTCCCCCAGTATTACCACTATGAATCAACCCCTGAAAGTTAAACATTTGAAGAAAAGGGCACAATTTCTGTTATTTGTACAGTGTCACTGGTTTCCACTGGAAGCCTCACAATTATTCAATTTAAAAACTATTAAAATACATGGAGAAACTCAGAAAAGTGGAAGATTTTTGAAAATAATATACAAATCTAATGGTTTCTCACATGCTGCTAATGACTAGAAGGAGAACATATTAGAAGAAAGTCCCACTTCATACTGGAATTCGGGCAATGTGAATTCCTAGGAAGGTAACAGGAGAATGAACAGTGTAGGAACAGAGCAGGAGGGTGTGTGTAAACAAAGACCATTCAAAGCCTCACTGAAGGATATTAATAAATACCGAAGATTGTGAAATGAGGGTAGCTCTTTTGTTGGAAATACTGACAATTCTTTAAGATCTCTGAAGTGGGACGCCTGGTGGTCACTTCACTTGGGCATGAGAAAGGGAGAAGCCACTCACTGATAAGCCAGTTTGAGTCCGTTTATTAGCCAGCGGTCAAGAGTTTGCCAGTGCGACGAAGGCCTCTCGACCCCAATTTGGAGTCTGACCAGAGCTTTTATACAGTGAATTTGTGGTTACACTTTACAAATGGACTCCTTTAGATCATTACAGCAGGTCGATGTTTACATTAGTTGTTGACGAGTATCTTAGCCATATATTTGTGTTATCTTAGTCATGTCCTGTTATCTGAATTTTAAGGTAGTTGTAAAGTTACAGATCCAAAAGTTTTCTTAAGATACCAGGCATGGGGGCAGGGGTCGAGGGAAGCTAGAGCAAACACAGGAGTTCTGGAGAATGCTGCAGGATAGTTATCTAGTAAGCCGACAGGCGCATGGGGCAAGTGTCAGTATACTGTATCAGAGAAAGGAGACCCAACCTCAGGACAGCAGCAATGAGCTTTATTTAAGAAGAGGGAAAACTTCTCCAGGACAGGAAGGAGAAGAGAGACGCTCTCAGAATAAAGCATCTTAGAGTTTATGTAGGAGTCATGGCAGGAAAAGGGATGGCCCACAAAGTGTTCGCAGGTAACGCCACTTCTTTGTTTCTTCTTACCTTGAGGTGGTGACTGCTGAGCGGTATTGGGGGCCAGAGGAGCTAGATATTCCTTTCCTGGTTGTAGGCGTGTGACTATGGATGTTTGTTATCTCACAACTGTGGGATCCAGAAGGTCCTGGGGCTGGGAGTTGATTGCTTGCCACAGGGTTTTCACTTTACAGCCATTAGTGTTTCCACCTAGGCCTGGTTAGAGACGTCTAGTGATCAGAGTATACAACAGCAAGAGTCAGGCTTTACTCACTGGTATATGGACTAGGACTGAACATCCTTTTATAACTAATAGATGTTGGGGGGGGGGCTTTGATCGAGCTACTTGCAATTTCGTATCAATGGAAATTCTCCTTAAATTTTAAATTTTAAATGAGAAGATTTAACATCCCAAGACAGCTTTGTCGAATTTCACAAAATGACATTGCAGTCCATTTAGAAAGATAAATAAGTGAGGGGGAGTCCACCATGGCAAACCAGAGGAGTCCAGCCAGAGAAGCACCAGAAGATCCACGGAGGGTAAAGACACGGGGTGGGGGTGCTTACACCTTAAACTGGAAAGTCACTCTGAAAGACTACGCGTGTAGATCACACCAAATCCCTGGACGCTGGCACCCTGGGGCTGGTCCACACTGCTCCACCCTCTTCCTCTGGGCTGAGCCATCCCGGGAGGAACCCCCCAAACAGCACAAGGCCACCAACCAGTGCCGCAGAGACTGCACTCCTGGGACAGGCTCTGTGTGTACCGCCCCTTCTGCCCAGCACCCCCTCCTGCCGCCAGAGACACTGCATCCCCCAAGGTGGCCCTCTGGTGCTCACTGTCCCACCCTGGGGTTGGGGGGAGAGGGGACAAACATGTGAGCACCACCCAGTCTCCGCCCGGGCCTGCACTGCTGAGTCTACTGCCGCTCTGGGGAAGAGGCACCAGGCCAAGCCAAGGGGACCTTCCAGACTCTTCCTGGGGGTGGAGGGGGAAATTCGAAAAAGGGCAAGTTGACATGGCCTCATGCAATCACACAATAACTAGGACAAAAGGGATTGTGTGGACACCCGGCCTCACGGCATAGATCTCAGTCCACGCAGGATATTTTCTGTTTTCTTTCATCCCCCTTTTGGCTTTGATTTAGTTGTTAATTTTCTCTCTCTCTTCTCCTTATTCCTCTTCTTCAATTCCAGCTTCTGTGGCTATAGTATTTTCTTATTTTTTGCCCGTTTCTCCCACTTTTTGAATTATTTTCAAGTTTCTTTTTCCCTGTATTGTGCTTTCTCCGTCGCACTCTCCTCGCCTGTATTAACCTCCTTTCCATCCTGTTCTTCTTGCTCTTCCTTTCGGCCTGGTCCTCCATCTTCCCTTACTGCTTTTCACCTTACAGGTGCACAAATTTATCATCTGATTCGGACTACCGCACCACTCTCCCCAGTCCCAAGCTCGCCTCCCTCCTCCTACCTCACACCCACCCTCCCAAATATCTCCTGGAAACCCTTAGACAGAGCAGGGAAACAAGACAACAGAAGACCGCCAAGGTCTCCCAGCCGTCCCAGGCTGCTCCAATGACCCACCGTCAATGGACTGAAGAAATAATAAGAGCTGCAACAGTGGAAAGGGGAAAGGGGATCTAGGCATGGAATGAGGGAGGAAGAGGAGTGGGACTAAAAATTTGAGTCAAGCTGTTGAGTATATGTACCGATTCTCTAAAATGAAATCAAACATCAGGAACTGCACACATGTACTGATAAAGTAAGAAATAAATAAATGAAAATAGAGAAAATGAATTTGAAGCAGAAGAAATATTTGTGGTAGAGAAAACTCTCTTATCACATGTGATATATGTTATTAAAATTTAAGACCTCATAAGTCTACTTTTATATAAAAAATATAGCCATCATTAAAAAAATAAAACATTTATGGGAATTTAGGCTATTTCAAATGTTGTATAATAAGGGTAATTTTTTGTAATTGTCTTATCAGGGTAATAAACCCAGCTTCTTAATCTAAGTGGATTAAATGTTAATATAAAAGTATAAAATGAAATGTAGAAGAAAATATACACACATATATACATATACTATTGGATGGATGAAAATCCTGCCTATTAGTATTAATATTTATAATAATGTCTAAGCTACATGTAGTTCCTCTTTTCGAGAATGTTTTATTCTAATCATTTCAGGAACATGAAAATGTTTTTTTAAAAAAATCAGTATTTTTCACACTGATAGTGCTGCTAAAACATCTGCTCAAGGAAAATTCATAAATCACATGCATTGAATGATATTCATGACGAAGACTTATTTTTCCTTAATCAATGAAGAATTTAGGCAAAACTATAAGAAAAATATACAAACAGAAAAATGGTCAATTTGTATGGAATGACAATTCACAAAGAAGACAGACGCATGGCCAATAAATACACCGAAACTGGTAAAGTTTGGGAAAACATTCTTATGTAGACAATTAACACTGAGAACTCATCAACTCACAGAATTCCTTGTGATTTGTGGCCAGTACACTCCTGTGCACTTCAAGCAAGAAAATAAACTGGCATAAACATTTCAGAGGACAACTGCTAATAGGCATCCACATTTGAAATGCACATTAAACTTTGATTAGCAATTCCAGTACTAGGGATTTAAATTATGGATATCCTTTCGAAAAACTCCCGAGACATGTAAACAAGGATATCTGTAGAGCATTGTTTGTTCTAGAAAAAGATTAAAGCAGCAAAAAATACCTGTGAAGACTGAAATGAACTTTAAAAAGATGATTCAGCTCATGATACCGTGATATGGAATAGCACTCGTGTTTTTACAAAGAATGAGAGAAGATTTTACAGAAAGAGGTTGAAAATGTATCATTGGGCTCTTGGCGTGGGGAGAGCTGGAGCACGTTCCCTAAATGTCCGTGTCCTGGGGGTGTAGTCACCAGTCTGTGGTAATATGAGATGTAGAGGAACCTCCAAGAGGCAGAAACTCAGGAGCTGGTTAAGTCCTGCAAGGCGGGATTAAGGTCATCCTCGTGGATGCTTAGTTTCTGCATGACCGAGTTGTGACAAAAGAGGAAGCTGGACCTGGAGTCTCTCTCTGGTTTCTGGTCCCTTCCTGTGACCTATCTCGTGTACTCACTCCCGCCCTCTGGGATCCTAACTGCAGTAAGAGGCTCACCAAGGTGAAGTCAGTGCTCTTCTCCTTATTTAGTACCAGCCTCTGGTCCTTGTTATAGTAACAAAAAAAGGATAAATACAGCAGGAAATAACTCGAAAGCAAACACTATGTTTAATACAGGATGTTTAGTGAATGCTAATGGTCACACAGTTCTGTGTATCCTTTTGCTTAGGGAAGACATCGGAAAAGGAGAAAAAGGGGCGTGTGTATTGGGTCTCTGCAGGCAGCAGTGCTGTGGGCAGGTAAATTCTGTCCTTTGAAATCACCTTGTGTGTGGGCTGCTCTTGCCTAGAAACTATCAGAAGAGGCTGCTGTCCATACTTACTGTGGAATTCTTGGACATATCCCTCCTCCACATATTTTTCTATATTTAAAAAGAATGCTACTTTTAAAATGTGGGAGAAGAATCTAGCATAACCTGTCAGCCACTGGACAGTGTACTGAAATGGACCTGTCTGCATGTCAGGACCCCGCCCGGCACACTCGTGTTTAGCCTGGACTGTGGCCAGTTTTCAGTAGACCCGTTTTGCATTTTTGTGCCTCTACTCATGGAGATATACACATACATATATATGTAAAACTGTAATTTTTGTAGAACTACACTTAGTTTAATTTAATTGAATTTTGTATTTTCAAGCATTCTGGAAAAACCAGCTTTCCATCTCCATGGGTTTGGGTAACACGCATGACCACAGTGGTCTTGTGAATAAAGATTTCGTTTTGTTCGGTTGGGTACATGCTTGCCAATCGGCCGGCTCCATTGCATTGACTGTGCTGGGCCCTGAGTGGAAAGATCTGGTAAACAAGACCTCCAAATTGCAGCCTTCACGTGTGTGCTATACCAGTGCTCTCCATGCTTCAACCAAGTTGCAAGTAGCTTGGTCGAGGATTCTTTATGCCGCCTCTTATTTGTGATTGCAAACAGGTCCAGTGTCTCAAATATAGCGAGTGCACAAAAAGAAAAATGTGAAAAATTCCTGTTTTTAGAGAAATTCCAGGACCCTGAAAAATAACAAGTAACTTTGAGCTGTTTGGCATGCATGTTGTTTAAATTATATATTTAGCATTCATCCATATATTTCCACCTATCTAAATTATCTTTCAAATCCATGCCCAGGGAATCAGTCATTATTCAAATTTATAAATAATTTAAAAGCCTATTTTAGCAAAAACCTTCAGATAATTTAAAAATACATAATGGGTAGCAAACTGATTTGTTTGTCTGACTGTATACTCTGTGGTGGGGCCTCTATAAAAGACAGGTTTCCAGGGAGAGAAGGATTGGGAAAAACTCCAGATAACCCACTAACCGGAAAATGAGCTAATCCTGCTGACAAACTCAGCCGAAGGTGCACCCATGATTGACCTCGAACATCTGGAGAAGAACCGGGTCATGCATGTTTGAAAGCTGAGTATCAGAATCAGGCCAAGCAGTTTGATGGCTTTGCCAATGCGCACAACTGCTGAAGGGGAAGAATGCAGCAGATGTCGATAGTCTGGGAAATCATTCACACCTGAGAAATGAGCTCCTGTAATGTTTTCCTGCATTAATTCAGATTACTTCATATATTAGCTCACCAGCCTGTGGGCTGAAACCTCAATGAGAGGCTGGTCTAAAAAGTGATGATAAACGATGCTAAATTAAAGCAAGACATAGGAATGTAAGAGACACTCACTCTGACGCTGCTCTACCTGCGATTATACGCATGCTGATTTACCTGGATCTTGCTGAATCCGAGCAAGTTTTCCTCAAGGTTCACACAAAACACATGACAGGAGAGAAGAGCAAGTCAAGTTGTATGGTTCAACTATGTTTTGACAGCCAAGAACCCATCCCAATTTTTTAAAATATCCTCAGTGAGCTCACGAACCTGTGTTGGTTGGGACAGGACTCCAGAACTGGCACTGGCCACTTTATCAAACTCCAAGCGGGGCCGACTCTTTCAAAGGTTAATAGAAAAATTGTTAGTACCTTCCAAGCCACATCCTAATTTCTTCTATATTTTGTTGTCTCGGCATCTTTTCACCTCAGCCCAGATACTTCAGGCTGCTTTCCAGATTTTACCTTAGGACACCAGGCTTGTCAAAGTCAATGGCATAGCCTGAGGGGAAGGCAGAAATGCAACAGGATCTCCAGGCCCTCTTTAATGTTAAATCCCCAGTCTTCTCAGGTCACAAACCCACTCTCCCCAGCAGGTGCATTCAACCAAGATCCTGGTGTGCAGAGAGAGTCTGTCTTTGGTTGGCTGCCTGTTCTCAAAACAGCCTGGAGACCCTATTTAACTTAGTTCTACCTCTGAGGCAGGAAAGTCCCAGGGCCTAAGACTCTAAGTTCTGACAAGGAGTCATAAAATCCTTCCCCAGCTCTCTGGAAATGGTAATGAGGCAGGTATTGACTGACCCAATCTGTCCCTAGTCAAGGGCCTTTGTAGTCAAACCCTACTCCCTTCACATCCTGCACCCATTACCTATGTGCTCCTCACCCATAATGTAGAAGTGTACCCATGTGTGTCTAGGAGCCAATCATATAGAAACTTTCCAATCCTTTCCTTATAAGGGGAACAAGGGGACTAGAGAAATGAGATGTTGTAAAATCCTATGAAAACCCTGAAATCACTTTGTTTGGGGCTCAGGGTCTTAGAGTGTGAACTCTCCTGGGTACATCAATGCAAATAAACCTGAGTGGCGCTTCCTTTCTCAAAGGTCAAATTTTGCAACACCTCTGTCCCAAACGATGCCGCACACAAGAACACCAGCTGTTGTCAAAGCATTGGGCACAGTGGACCCCTTATCCGTGGTTCACTTACCCCACGGTCAATGGCTACTGCAAATGAGCATTTATCTTGAGTCTTTCCAGAGACTAATAAAGACCACATCTGCCTGGTTTTTATTATAGCACATTGCTATAATTGTTATATTGATTTATTAGTTATTGTTGCTAATCTTAGTGTGCCTAATTTATACTTGAAACTTTATCCTTGGTGTGTGCGTGTATAGGAAAAACATAGACTATACAGATTCCATCCTATCCACCGTTCCAGGTATCTGCTGGGGATCTTGTAGCACATCCCCTGTGAACAAGGGTGGAGGAACTACTGTAATAAAAATTAAAACTCCTCTAAGTCCCTAGAATACTGTGTAATTTAGAGCATATAAACCTGTTCCCGGCCGTACTTTGTATTCACAGCGATGCTGCCTGAAGGAGGGAGGGCAGGGGCGATTACCCTGTCTAGAGAATTTTACAGTCCAGTGGAGGAGATAACACCTTAACCGGGCCCAGATATAATTTACTCTAAATTTTATTTTACCCAGAATGGCACTCCTGCATTCTTCTGATCCATGTCTTCACTCTTGATTGATCAGGTCCTAATTATGTTACAGCGAGTTGGAACAGAGCTTGCATCCACCCTCTATGGCACTTTTGAGACCTGCACAAGGAGAGGTTGATGTGCATCCTGGACATGGCACACATCACCGAGCACGTGCCCAATACCTTCCAAGGCTATTGTGAACCACACATAATTCCCGTTATTTTGCAGAAATTCCCTATTTCACTTATCATGACTGGTACATCAGGGTGGCACGCTGTTGGGGAGTGAATCTGATTCTCCTATATGTGCTCAGCAGTGTGCTGACTGGGACCCTGAGAAGAACTCTGTGGCTCACTGAGACACTGATTTTGATCTCCTCCTTGTTTTACCATTGCTATTTTATGTGAATAAAATTTGTTTTATGAACAGCACCAAATATTAATAAATTATGGATAGCTTTAAAAGAACATGCCAATGGTGACATAATTTCTAATTTTAATTATGTCAAAAGCTGAGAACTCAAAAAGATATCTCAAAGAAAAAGGTCGTGTGGATAGTTTCTAGCAGCTCTTATTTTACCAAGAACTCGTTTGCTTCCTAATGGTCCCTCGATGCTCTTGGCAATAGGAGATGTCCTTGCTAAAATAAATTTCCCTTGATTGTATTATTATTTCATTTTTTATTATAATCTCAAAATATTTTCTTAGATTTTGTAGGCTTTCTGGGAGAACATTTCAGGTTTTTATGTATTTACAATGAAAAATAGTTTGTATTAAGTTTACCCTTAACTTTGCCCTTTTCAGTACTGCATAAATATGCAAAACACATTTAAAAGAAAGTACTTAAAGCTTCGAGTTTGGAAACTTATTTTTAAATGTAAATATTCTCACACAGTTTTATTCCAGTTGTTCTTAGCTGAGTCTTACCTGCAACTCGGGTCCCTGAAGTGAGGTTTTCAGTTCTTGGTTCAGTTGATTTCCAGACGTGTGAGCAGAGAATGCTGTCTGGCTGAGCATGAAAGCAGTATTTTCCCCTCCGCTCACATATCTTCAAAAATGAAAATGATTTGCCTCTGGTTCTCTACCATTTCACTTCACATTTCCCATCTCTTCCCCTTTCCCTATACGTCGAAAATAATTTTAGAAGATTAGAAATTGAGCTTAAAAAGTTGAAATTCAAAACAGGGTACTTTGGAAGGCATTCGCACTTGTCAAATACCCTAAATATTATTTTGCCCACGAACCATGGTTCCAATCCTCTCTGTCCACCTTAGCCAGGGACGCGCTGAGATCACGGTGCTCTGGCTGCACAGCGTGTGAATGGCGCTGCAGGTGCTGCAGAGGGAAGGAGTGGGCCTGGACACCCTTCCTGACTCCTGGTGAGAGCCCAGGTCCTGCTGGGTGGCAGCTTGAAGGTTCTCCCAGCCTGGCCCCGGCCTGCTCAGGACCCAAGACTAACCCTGCCTGCTCACTTCCATCTCCCTCCTCTGGGCCTCCTTCCTCCTTCCCTCCCTCCCTCCTTCCTTCCGTCTCCTTCTCTTGTCTCCTCCGTTTGCAATTTCTGTCTCTCTGTCCTTCTCTCAGTGGCCATTGTCCTGCTTCATGCCCTCAATCCTCTTCCCCTCTTCCCCTGACACCCCCCATCTTCCCTCCAGCCTTGCTCACCCACCCAGTGCCCACCCTCCTCATACCCAGCCCAGGCTCGCACGTGGACACTCAGTTCAGATCCCGCCGCTCCACCAGCACAGGAATCCTCTACAACCTGTGATAGCTGGCAGCACAGGATCTCAGACTCGTCATGACACACAGTGCTGTGGGCTGTGATCTGTCCTCAGAGCCCAATTTCCTCTTCCACCCAGCAGCGTGCTGCTTTGTCCATGCATTTCCCAGGAGCACCCTGCTAGCCCTCGGCCCCAGAACACGGCACCGGGTTTTGTTTCTCCCCTGCTGTTCATGGCCAGTCTTCGAGATGGAACATAGCCCCTTCGGTCCTCACCTCTCGCTCCCCACTCCTCCTCCAAACACCCCTTTCCCTGGAAGCGCAGACAGCAGACTGTGCTCTTGGTACTCAAGCTTTCCTCAGTCACATAAGACCCACTTTACCTCTGCCCCTCTGTTCATACGTCTTAGGATCTAGCTTGTCCCTCTTGCTTTAGTGATGCTGAGTTACCATGTGGGAACCTCTGTCCCAGTACACAGTGCCTCCCCCAGTGTCTCAGCTCCCTGACCATCTCATCCCTTTTCATGCCAAGACTGCATCACAACACCACGACCTTCACAGTCCCAAATACAGGTATGCCCTCTCCCATCCACAGCCTTCTGCCTCTCATAGGCTTTCTTCTAGCTCTGAACTGAACACATATTTCATCCCCTAAGATTTATAATCCACTGAAACAATTATACTTTCCATGTTCGCCACCCTCTTCAAATATTATTATCTTCTGTCTCACCAGTTTTCTTCTCCTACTTGTCCATCTTCATAAGCAGGTTACAATATCTCCCAAGTTTAAAAAAATACCCTCAAATACCCATTCCATTTCTACCCTGCTTTTTTCTTCAGAGCAAAACTTTGGAATGAAATTGTCTGTTTTCATGGTCTCAACTTCCTCCTCTCCCCTCTCTTTCAACACATGCCAATCAGATTTCGACCTCATAATTCCATAATAAAACACCTTTTCCAAAGTCATCAGTGAATTACATGTCATCAGGTCTGATGTTCAGTTGTGTTTTCATCTCGCTCCGCCTTGTACTGTGTGACGTGGGTAACCCCACAGGCTTTTGTGAAGCACATTTTCCCTATCTTGGCTACCTTGATGTTCTCAGTTGATTTAAAACAATGTCGACCCTTCATGGTAATTTTGACTCTAGGGAAGAGACAGAAGTGGCCTGGTGCAAGATCCGAGGAGTGAGGTTCCTGCAGAAGGAAGGAGGGGTCTTCACAAACATGCCTTTCTACTGGACGCCACTCTGCAGTGACCTGCAGTGTGTATTTTTTTTTTTTTTTTTTTTTTTTGTGCCAGGGATTGGATTCAGGGCCTTGCACTTGCTAGGCAAGTACTCTAACCACTGAGCTAAATCTCCAGCCCCCTACAGTGTATTTTTTTTTTTAATCATACCTGGTAAAGACAGGGAAAAGTACATTCAGAACTACTTCAGAAAATGGCAATAACCATGGGATAAGTGTGTTTGAAGAAGGGGCAAGTATTTTGAAGAGGTTTAATGGCAATATGTCATTTATGATCATGCATTTTTTTAATTTAAATACTCACTATATATTTCCATCACACCTCATAAGCCACCCTTACATTGATGACTCCCAAATTTTACATTTCAATTATCTTTCTCCTAAATTCCAGACTACTAACTGCAATTTTCTATCAGATATCTCTATTTGTATATCTAATAGTCATCTGAAAAAGTATCTTGTCAACATCAAAGCATGTAATGGGTACTGAGAGCCACTGGCCCTGCCAGTGAACTTGGCTGGATTCAGGTGTCTGTCTGGGATCCCCCACACGCTGCTCCAAAGCCCATGAAAAGCCAAATTCTGGGCCCTGGAGCCTCTGCTGCTGATCACCCAGGGGGACTGCTGCCGTGTATTCAGACACATGCTTCCCTGTGTTGTAACATCTTCCATCACCAATGCTTGTTTCACCTCTGAGACATGCTTTATTCTTACTCTGCAGACAGGGAAACTGAGACCCAAAAGATGTCAGGTGTTTACTAGATGTCATACAGCATGGAAGTGAAATGCAGGAGAAGGGTCTGGCGACTATAACCCCCAGTTCTTCCCACTCCGTTACCCAGTGTCACCTTCTGGAGAAACAGCAAGGGCCAAATGCCACAGTGTAAACCTTATTTTAGGAGCTTAGTCATGGTAGTTCAAAAAAGAAACGAACCCACCAAGAGCAAAGGCCATCCCTCTGTTGATCGGCCCCGCACAAAACCCAAAGCTGTGGCTCTCTGTGTGACACACGAGTTGGGAAAGATTCCGTGTCTGGGCTTCGCTTTGTGCCACAAACTGGAGGTGCAGTGCCTGTAGGCTGTTAGAGAGATGGGTGTTCTCTCTGTCTGTGCTCACTACTGAATTGGGGGTTTCCGTCTCTGAGCTCCAGGATGCATACCATGAAGACACGCACTTCTGTCCTTGCTATGACTGTGAGGTCCCGTGTGATCTTGCCCTGCTGCTCCATCCCATCTACCGTTTTGCTGTTGTCACAGCATCCAGCCTGCTGAGCTCACACTGTCCCTTTCCTGGATGGTCCCACCAGGGCCTATGGGCTCTCTGCATCTTTTCTCTCTGGCCCTCCCTACATGTTAACATCCCTCTGTTCTCCCATGGATTTTAAGTTCTGTTCAAAGACCATGATGTTAGATAAATCTTTGAAAATGCTATCTACAAAAAGCATTTCTGTCATTAAATTTTTTCTTCATAGCATTTATTGCTTCTTTAACTTATATATCTATTGGTTTACTTTTTACTATCTGTCTCTTTTTTATATTGTTCTATAAACATAAGAGTTTTTTCCCTTTATTTTTATCTATTTCTCGGTGTCATTTGGATAGTTTCTCAATATATCTGTGTGTGCGTATGCTGAAGGGATGAATAAATGTTATAGTCCCTACTAACCTTTGCACCATGCTGCCTTTATAAAAATTATACTGGCAGTGTGTATAGAATGGATCAGAAGTGGACAGAAAATATAAAGAAGGGACTCAGAAAACTGCCGCAGTGGCCCACTAATGGGTTGATTGCAACCAAACAGAGAGAGAGAAGTAACAATGTCAAAGAGGAGGCAGTTTTTATTTTTGAATAATGGCTGGCAATTTTTTTGTTGTTAATACTTTTTAAAACTTCATAATCCTGGTTCCAAGTTGAGAAGAATAAAATATCCTCAGTGAAGAATGGACTAAAAGACAACTCCTAACTACCGGACGTCCGCCTCCTGACACTGAAATAGAAGAGCGTTTCATGACTGCGCACTCTAACCTGCAAGTCCAGGCGGAGTAAAAATACGCCATTACCAGTAAGGCCCAAACTCTTAAAGTAGGAAATTTCTAATTTAAAATGATATTTGTGATTCCAGGGGGTCAGGAAAGAAGTTTGTGTGGACTCCACGGAGGTTGGATGTGACACTGCAATGGCGGAAAGTGGCCTGGGAGGAGAAATGTGACCAGTGCATTTCTAACCCTGAAGACATGGGTGTCTTCCTCAAGTGGCGGGACCACAACCTTTACCAATTTCTCAAATGCTAAATATGAAGGGAGATTTCGTTTCATGCCAGCACCTATTAG
>PVJO010010229.1:29766-65356 GCA_004026905.1 Hystrix cristata
AAAAAAAAAAAAAAAAAAAAAAAAAAATTGCAGAGACACATGGGAGAAGTACTAAAAATTATACTTCATGAAAAGGAACACGTCATTCCAACTAGTTTCAAAAAGAGATAGATAGAAGGTTTTACATGCATCAAGGAGCAATAAAACGAAAGAAGTGAAATTGTAAGGCGAACTGGGAAAGTTTAGGTAGAACCAAGGCACAATCTCGCCCAGAAGTGAAAGAAAGCCCCTCAGAAACACAGAAAACAGAGTGGCAAGTCTGTCATAGCATAGGTAATAATGTTAGTAAAGACTTTTCAGTGATATTTTCGAGGAAAACGGAGGTTAAATTTTCAATCCCCTCAAAAGCAAAATGAAACGATGGAACAGAAAAACACACTTGGACGTATAATGGTAGAGAATTTCCCTTAACTAGTTTGTACCTGTAGGGAAAATGAACACAAAACTTACCAAGTTTCAGAGAAACTTGACCCAGAACCATAGTTTCCACAGGAAATATTTCCCGGCGAGACCCCGTTTGTCTTCACCTGTGCAAGAAGAAATTAGTGTCAGAGCTTGAACCCTCCTCTCTCCTGACCTCCCTTAAAATTATCAGATTTTGCCAGGAAAGCTATCATTGTTTTTTGTTTCGTTTTGGTTATGAATAAGCATTAGATTTTGTCAAATGCTCCCTCACTTACTGAAAGCATCAGGTGATCTTCCTTCTTCAGTCTATTGATTGCAGGATTACTTTAATTACCTTCTGAATGTTGGACCAGCCTCGCACACTGAAAAGAAATCCCGCTCCATTGTTATCCTTTTTTATACATTATTAGATCCAATTTGGTGATGTTCCATTAAGGAGTTTTGCATTTATGTTTATGAGAGATTTGGGTCTGCAATTTTCCCCTCTTAAAATATCTTCCTCTGGCTCTGGGATTACAGTCATACTGACCTTCCAGGGCGAACGAGGTGGAGTTCTTTCTGCCTCTCTGTTCTGGAAGATGCTGTAGAGCCTTGGCTTTGTTTCTCTCAAAGGTTTGGTGCTATTTACCAGTGAAACTCGGATCTCATGCATTCTGGCTGGGAAGGTTATTATTTATTGCTTTCCTTTTTTCTGCATACCTGCTTGCTCAGATTGTCTTTCAAGGAATTGGTCCGCTGCACTTAGGGTTTCCAATTTGCGGGCCCAGGGCTATTGATAGCTTTCCTTTATTATTCTTTCAGTGTGAATTATAACACTAATGAGGGCCCCTTTTTCACATCTGGTACTTGTAATTTCTTTACTTCTGCTTATTTTGGATTTAATATGCTATTCATTTTTGCTGTTCTTTGCAATGGAAGATTCAATTATTGATTTTAGATCTGCATTCTTTTCTAATGTATACCCTATATATAATATTCAATACATATTGTATATATATTGTATATATGCATGTATATATAATTTCAGGCCAAAAAAGGAAGTTTATAAAAGAGCTTGTAAAAATATATATCTGACTAATATTTGATTTTGATCTTTCTGCTGATACTAAACTGGGGAAGTTGGGTGAAAGGCTGGCAATAATGGATAGCTGACTCACAACTTGAGACTATTGAGGACTTTAAGAAAAATCAGCACAACTGGGCTGTGTCTCCTCAGGGATCTACTAAGGAGAAGGGGCCCCTTAACCAAGGACCAAACTCTGTGAGCCGGAAGTCACCACAAACTCCCAGCTTCTCTGTGGCAGGGGAAACCATGTGGATAAGGGGTTAGTCCTCTGAGTAACCCTAAATCGAAGAGTCTCTGAAGCAGCACCTCTCAAATCTAAACACAATTTGGAATTGCCTGGAGACATTCTAAGAATCCTGCTGCTTGTAGGACATTCCCTTGAATAAAGCAGCAACTCATTCAGAACGTCTAAGGAAAGAAGCCATGTTGTCAGAATAGTTTAAAGCTCCCCAGACAAGTTCAATGCTCAGTCAAGGATGACATTTACTGTTCTAAAACCTCTGAGGAATCGTTGAGACCATGGTGAGTGTTCACCAAGTTTTAGTGTGAATATGTGATTTCTTACAAGAGTGGCGAAATGTACACTTGCTCATCCCCAGAGACATGCGTCTGCTATTGAGTGCAAACACAAACAACACACAGGCCCCCTCTTGGTATCATCTTTTTGGACTTGTTTTCATTAGTTTTTGTTTTCTGTGGTGAACATGAAGAACGTGCTTCCTTCCCTGGAACACAGGGCAGAACATCAGTCCTGGGCCAGCCTGCATATGGGAGCTGAAATAGTGTTGCCAACCCACAGAGGTTTTCAAGGAACAATTTAGACCAGTGCGATCTAGGGAATAGCAACCTACTTTATTATCTATGTTGTAAGATTCTTCTCAACACACAGGTGAATACAGCAAAAGTACACGGTAGGCTCCTGATTCGAAAACAAAATTCAATATGTGATTTTTTGGGGGGCGGTGCTGGAGATTGAATTCAGGGCCTTGTACTTGCAGAGCAATGTGCTCTACCACTTAAGTTAAATCCCCACCCCCCCTGGATATGTGATTTTTAAAGGAGAAGTTATATTCTCCTGCACTTCTACAATTTGAACTGATCTTTAAGGAAATGAATCTAGGGTAGGGGATGAAACTATGAGCTCCCCAGGAATTTCTCTATCTTACCTCAGTATTTGGCAGAGTGGGAGGGACAGCTGGTGGATTCATGAGTGGACACAGGAAGTCAGCACAAGGAAGAAGAAAGAAATATCGACTACTGCAGGTAGCCCTGGGAATGGGAATTGTGGGATTCATTTCTACTTCCTGGAGTTTGCAGGATCCCCTCGCAGAAGTGAATTTCTGTGTGACTTGGTTGACACAGAAGGTGGGACCGTGGTTTCTTCAATGTGAGTCACACGTGAACCATGAATCCATCAGTTTGTGGGGAGTTGGGCCGACCCAGGATGGGCTGGGTCTAGTGGGGAGGGAGAGTCCCTTGGTTCCATTGGCTTGTAAGGCCAGAGCTGGAACAGGGGTGAGTGAGCCAAGGAGGAAATGCGTCCAGGCTGTTGGTCAGCCTCATTCAGAATCAGACTTCCCTGTGAGCAGTATCATGACTTTACCTTAGCTTTCTTTGCGTCTCTTTTTAATGTCTTGCAAACCAACAGTTTAGTATTATCTTCCACTTCTGCTGAGGTCTGTATATAAATCACGGTGGAATTAGAATCTTCAGAATTACCAGAAGGGCAGGCCAGACCTAAACGATAATAGTATTTTTTAAATTTAAAATTTTTTATATTAATACATGTTTGCTGTACATAATGATTGCATTTTTTGTGTGGATTTGGTACATGTGCATAGCAGACCTTACTTCTATTTCCATCCCCTACTCCTCCCATCCCTCCCTCCTCCTTCCAGCTCTGGGTCTCCTTCCCATTTGCAAATGCTCTATTTCCAATTTTTCTTTCCTTTTTTTTTTTTTTTTTCTTGCATCCCCTGACCATAGTCTTTTAAAGACCTCTGAGACCAAGGATTTCACTAACATTTCCTCCTGTGGGCCTGCGCTCATCGGCTTCAGTGTTAGGGTCTTCACTGTCGAAGACAATCAGCTGTACCTGTGCAATTAGTGTCACTTTCATCTTGTTCCATCCCTGCCCCACCCCCATGTCAGCAGTGCACAAAATGTATTTGTAAGTATTAAGCCAGAAAATGGATTTCTGGTTATTGAATTGGAAGGGCTATGTCAGCAAGATTAAACCAGGTTACTTACTGATGAATCTCTGGAAACTCCTGACATACTAATGTGCATTATAAACCCCTAAGATGGTCAAACATGTTATTAACTACCCCTCAAGGGTATCTCGAGCTGGAATTGATGACTGGCTCAAAGTTTTCCAGGCAAACTCATGACCATATTTGAAAAAAATTCTTTCTTTCCACTTTATTCAGTAGCATGAATGATTCCTTTTCCCATCAAAATCAATGATTTGATGAAATCGATGAAAATGAGTGACCAGATTTATAACCCTTTCCTGATAAATGCATACATTCCTTGTTTAACAGCCAAGTTCCAGTACTGTGACTAGGTCATTGAATGAATCAGTCACTAAATAAAGAATTGTATATAGCATGTACATTAGGACATTCAGAACAAAGAAATGGTCAGAGGAAGCTCCATGTTGATGACTTTGCTTTTATTTGCAAAACTCTTAGGTGCCAGTTCTGTAATATGTAAAATAACATGAAACTACAGCACTGTGCTGCAGAGTACAAGGAACGAGAATTACTGTGCTGTGTGAACAAGGTACACTGTACGAAAAAAGGCTCTGTCATTAAGATGTACAGAACAGCACATACGAAAAGAGACGGGTTGTAAGTGGAATGGCAGGTCGTGAGACAGAACAGGAGCCTTAGTCGTAAGCGAGCAGTCATTAAACTAGGTAGGTCGTTAAACAAGAAAAAGTTGTGCATAGCGGGAGGCGCTGAGATGGTACATGTGGCCCAGGACGACATGTCACATGGCCTCTTCCTACACTCTGCAGCTCCTCTACCTGCCTTTCCTTCAGGGGCATCTCTCCTCCACAGCCAGTTTGTCCCAGAACTGACCACATGAGCCATTCAACTCCTCTCTGATCACTAGGACCAAACAGCAGCAGGAAAGACTGTCCACTCCCATAGGCTTGTGGAGTCCAGGGTTAACAAAATCATTATCGATCACTAATTACATTTGTGTTTACAAGTTGAAAAGTGGTATATTTTAATGTAGGATCTAGTGCAAATAAATGTGTGTGCATTCGTCAAATTTTCTAGAGTCTATGGGATGTGTTCAAATGAATTCAAAGTTCAAAACCATGCTAAGAAGAGCAATAAAAAGCCCATTTAAAGCCACTGAAGGTCAATCATATAAATAACAGAAACAGAATTATAGGCTAATACATGTTATTTTTACACAAAAGATGTAAATTATAAATGGTGCCTTTTGTAATGAGCAGATTAAATTCAAAATATTATTAGATGGAATTAGACACTCAATAATTTATTAAGTGAAAATGAGCTAAGAGCAGGTATCATTTCTGGGAGCAATATTTGGAGAGTCCAGAAGTCATTGCTAATTTAATGAGAGAGGAAAGTAACCTGGATTTTAGCTGTCTGGGTGGAAGTTTGGGGAGACGCAGAGTGCTAAGTGTCCCTTAGTGCTTCCTTTCTCCAGTTACCAGTGGTGATACCAGACAGGAGGGGGTTTTGTGTCCTAAATTTCCAGATTCTTATTCTCTGCAAGCAAAAAATTGAGTAGGCGAATTGAAGGCAGTAAGAAAATTTATTTAAGCGAAAAAAGAAAAAGACTTTGACTCTGCCACATGAATGGAATAGCCGCTGCCGGGTAGTTAGGGAGCTGAGGGAGAGGGGTGAGCTTAGGGACAGAGTCTGGGAAGATAAGCCTGGGAGGGTTAGAGGGCAGGAGGGGCAAGAGAGTATGAGAGGAGCTCCTGGTAGCCTTTCTGTCCATCCCATCTCAGCGCTCCCATGAGAAGAGGGCGTTTGGATTTCATGCTCCAGGCTGACCTCAGGTCTAGGCTACTCCCTTAGTTCACACCTTCTCCCCAGTCAGCTCAGGCTACATCCTGCTCCTGCCTCATTGGTGCCTTCCTTCCGCGTCATGCGTAAGAGGGTAAAGCTGAGCTAAGAATATGGGTGTTTTTAAGAAATGTGTTTTGCACTGAAACGAGTGGTCATGAAAATTGAGCCACTACACCCTGCAAAGGAGTCCCCACGGCTGTGTCCTGGTTCTCTGCACTTGAGATTGGCTTCCGTCTGGCTACAGAACTGACCTCTGACCTGGAAGCTCTCCAGCCATTCCTTCCTATGGAGCTGCCAGGACCTGTTTTCAAAGGGCCTCCGGCACTTTGAATGCTTGCCTGACCCTACCTTGCAATTTTTAATCCTCGTAAACAAGACCACTTCAATTCATTTTGCACCGGGACCTGCAGATTATGCAGCTGATGCTGATCCTTCTCCACCTGCCATCCTGGCTTGTCCCCTGAGGAAACTCAGAACCCCAAGCGGTCAGACTGAGGGAACACTGTCTTACTAATAAAAATTAACACAACGAACATCACCCTGCTATGACAGATTATATGTTAGAATATTATGTCCAAGGAGTGATTGTCTTCAAATGTCATAAAAGGTCTCAGGCATTTCTGAATTATAAGCCATGCATTTAGCTATAAAATATATATATACAAAACCGACATGATGGGTCCTTCCAGAGAGGAATCGATCTTGACTATTTCCTTTACTTTTATTTTATTTTAACATGCAGGAATAAAATGTGAACTCAAGCCAGGCATGGTGGCACACACCTACAATCCAGCACTCTGGAGGCTGAGGCAGGAGGATCGCCATGCATTTGAGGCCAGCCTGGGCTATATGAGTGAGTTCAAGGCCAGCCTGAACTATATAGTGAGACCCTATCTCAAAAAACAAAACAAAACAAAACAAAAATTTTAAAAAAACCCACATAGTCTCCTTTTTACTTTCTATTTCTTCTTGCAAGATGAATGTGCATCAACACATTCGTGAACGAGAGTACATATGCACACATATACACACGTGTTCATTCATGCTCACACACATCCACACAAGCACATGTATTCAAACAATTTATTGAGTTGTTTCTGTGATCTGTGGGTGTGACATGTCTGTCATGGAAAATGCACATTTATGTCTCAATAACTTTTCTTACCTGCAGAGGTTTTATTTTGCTTGCATCCCAGGAAGTATGATTAAAAGGTAACATGAAGAGTAAGGATGAATATATTTTGACAAATAACTAAGCTGCCACATAATAATCTGATATCTGAGTTCCTATCTGTCAGATGCAATCCTGAGTTAAAAACAGAAGGAAACGAGGGATTGCTTTTTTAAGGAAATTAAGTTATTATCTGGAGACTTAAAAATGTGGCTGGAAAGGGCAAGATGTGTAGGTTTGCTCCAGGTTTCTGTGGATTCCTGGGTGACCCTTGGTGAGCAGGTCCTTAGGGAAAGGTTGTCTCAGATCGTAACTGCTGCGCTGCTTGTGTCGGAAGAGAAACCTGTCCTGAGCGATGGGCCTCCCTGGGCACCCCAGAGCAGCAGGGGCCGGCTGTGACTCACTTTAGGGTGATTCACTCCTCTGCAGCACCCGAGTCTCCGGGGCTGGACGTGATGCTCCCTTTCCTGTTTTAAGGGTTTTTTGGTGATAATTAAGACAGCAGGCAGCACAACATTTCAAGGCATCTGACCATACAAATAGCTCCTGACATGATGGCGGCGCGTGTCTTGACATCATGTGCATTTTCTCAGCGGGCCGGATGTCAAGACGCAGAGTATCGAAGTTCTGAATTCATTGGCATAAAAGGGGAAAAAAATCCTGCAAGATTTGCAGCTGAGAAGCAGAGATGTGACATGCCGGAAGCATGCTGACGGTAAAAGATCAGGAGCCGTTGTTTTGTTTGGTTGATTTTAAAGGCATTTTGCCATAACTAGTTAATAAATTTAAATGTACTTCTTCCAAGATCTCTGAATTTAAGAAATGTGGAAATTAGGATTCTTATCAAGTGACATTTTGCATTTTGTTCTCTTCCATGCTATTTATGCAGAAGCCAATGGATATTTAACCTTTGAGAAAACTGCATCAAATCAATATTACTTTAGAGTTTTAATGCCATTAACTCAAAAGCCACAAGCCCAGATATTGTCTCCATTCACAAATTCAAGAACCAGTAAGTAAAAATGAGGTAATTACCAGTGACTATCTGCTACTCGCATTCTTTGTGCATGATACTATCTCTTTCCATTCAAGATTTCACATTTTTGCCCATCCTGCAAGAGCTGCGGGCCACCTCCTGCCTGTGGTACAGCAACGGGGCTCTCGGGGTGACCTCACACACGTTTCCATAGCAGCAGATTCCTCTGGAAATAGCACAGCACTTTGATTTACAGTTGGTCAAAGACAGACTCCCGAATTACGCACATTAAAAGGCCAATTTCAAAAGAAATTCTCAGGCTGAGAATTTTGCAATGCAAGATTATGAGCAACATGGTATTTATATTTTTAATGATTATGCATTTCTTCTTCTGAATTTGAAGTAGCATTTTTATCAGTCAAATGCCTTGCTATTAGAATATTTACAAGGAAGGCAGCTATTACAGCAGCATGAAGGAATCCAGTTTTGGTGGCTTTCCACTGCTCCAGGGGATACTGCTGACTGACGTCCTGTGCCTTGGAGGGCTTGGGCTGCCCTTACCAAGTACCACTGATTGGGTGACTTTAACAGATATTTTTATTTTCTCATCGTTCTGGAGGCAGGAAGTCCAAGATGAAGGTGTCAGCAGATATGGTTTCTGGTGAGGACTCTTCCTGGTTTACACTATGTCTTCACATGGTAGAGAGGGAAGAGAGATCTCTCCGGTCCTGTCCTACAGTAACATACATTTCACTGAATCAGGGCATCACCCTGTAACCTTGTTAATCTTAACTCCTTCCTTAGAGGCCCCATCTCCAAATGCACTCAGAGCGGGGGTTAGAGTCTCAGCACGTGAATTCTGGGGCATAGAATCAATAAGTGCGTCACACTCAGGCACCTCCACTCTGTCCCACCAGGGTCCTGTCTGTGGTGGGGCTCTGGCGAAAGGGAGAGATGGACTTGCCTTGTGGGATGCCAAGGGCAAGTCTGGACTCTGGGCTTCTCCACTCATGCTAGCCCATTTCCATGAGCTAAAGCCAGTGTCAACGCCTGCAAGGCATTAATTAATGAATTCAAGATGACTATCAGTTAAATAACCATAGACATTGGAAGGCTAGACTTGGGATACCTTCTTGTGCTCTGCCTGAAGGCAATTCCATGTCTGCAGCTGACTCGGCAGCAAGGGCAGGCAAACTGACACCGCCAGGTTCCACTCTGCCCTTCTTTCTGGCTCCTCACCTACTTGGCTCCGTGGATCTGGGGGTGGGGGTCCCAGAACCCAGGCCAAACCTCGTTTGTTTAGGGAAACAGAAGAGGAAAGGGGCACCGATGACAGACTTGCAGCCTCCGAAAGAGGGAGACCATTTTAACTGCGAATCTGATTGCATTTCTAGAACTCGTAAACTTGGCTTTGTAAACAGAGATCTTGGGCAGAGGAATGTTCCCTGCAGCAGCTAGAACCTGGAAGGCTTTTCCTCGATAACATCACACATGCCTTCAGGACACGTCACACTCTACAAAAAGATGGGCAAGACCTCCAGGACTTACAAGTCAGGGAGAGACTCTTCCTGAGCCCCAGGGGACTCCACAGTCTCAGTGCTACTCCAGGACCCCCCAGGTTTGCTCGGGGCCCATCCGCACGTTGCTGCTGGAAACCTCCCCATGGCATCCTTGTAGTGCCTGGCAGTCTCAGCGTGCAGAGGACAGTTATTTACCCTGGAACCATTGTCATCAAAGGTAAACCACACCGGGGGACTCGCGCTACCTGTTAGTGTTTAACACCATGGAGAAGGTATAGCTTTTTTGTCTTCCTTGTGCTCCCTCTGACAGCCATCCACACCGGAAAATGAGGACTGCGCCACATCCCGCACTGACCTGGGACTTCTGGGCAAGAGTTTGCCTTTGTTCTTTGCTGTTTTTCTTACGGTCTTCTTTCATTACTGATTTTTTAGCTTTAGTTCTGAAGAAACCCAAATATAATCTCTTCAGATTATTAACATGACAGGAAACATTGTGCGAGGATCAGTGAAATTTCTGAAAGCATGATTTTCCTATGTGCATGACTTACTTTGACTCAAACACACTTGGTAGCAGGAGAGACTTTTTTTGAGGGCTGACATCTGATCAGAGACTGTCCCTCGAAGTCCCGTGTTGGAGTGGCAATGGAATGACACAGCAGCGCCGGGGTGCCTGGGTAGGCGCTGAAGCCGTCTCCCAGGCATGACTAGCTCGCATGCCCCCCGTCCCTTCTGCACATGCTCACTTGTCCTTCTGTTTCTGCCAGGAGTCGAAGCAGATGTTGCCAACCAGTCTTGGATTTCCAGCAAGAACCAGGAGCCAAAATAAAACTTATAATTCCCCAGTCTCAGATTTCAGGTACAGCACAGAAAAAAGAGGAATACAGAAGTCAGGAAACAAAAAAGGGAACTAGCTAGACATGCCATGCACAGTGGGGCGATCAGGCATTTCCCTGTGGACATTGTCTCTGCTCACACAGCCCACAGCCCCAGGCCCTAAGTCACATTCATGCACACGCATGCTTATGTCTGCATCTTCTTTCTCCAGCCCTTCAATCTCAGAGTCTTAGGGGCGGACAGCCCTGCCCACCCTACCCACTTCATCCTCTCCATTTTTAAATTTCACCCTCCCTGAGCCCACACACCTACATGACCCAGATCTTTCCATCCGAGCCCTGAGAGTGACCACCCGCCCCAGCCTCACCTGCTCCAAGGAGAAAAAGGCCTCAGAGCCTTTGTCCAAGCTTCCCGTCTTTGGAAAGAGGTAGAGACAAGCTTTGGCTTGACACAAAACTTTCAGAGAGTGAAGTATGAATGCTCAAGTGTACAAAACCAGATTCTCATTTAAGGAGCTTCGACTGTATTAATTAAAGTGGCCAAGCGGTCTCAAACTTGTTTTCTCTTTCTGAGACTAGGAAGTGAACCAGGGCTTTTGAACTGAGCTACAACCCCAGTCATTTTTTATTCTTTTCTTTAGAAACAGAGTCTTGTTTAGTTGCCAAGTCACCGAGGCTGGACTCTTAATGTGTGATTGTTCTCCCTCGGCCTCCCAGAGTACTGGGTGACAGGTGTCCACTGCCACGCCCAGCTGCAAACTTCCTGAGGTGCTTTGGAAGAATTTCCAGAAATAAGCAGCCATCTTTCTCATTCCAGAGAATACGTGAAGGTTTCCTGAGGACCACCGGGAGGAGGAAGGGACAGAGAAACACATGAGACCTGCGAATGCTGAGCAGTGTGGGATGCGCCTGGCCACTGGGATGGGAGCATACAGGATGGGACACCTGCTCCTTCCTTTCCGTAGGACCCGCATAGGATGCTCTCACTCACAGCTCTCCTGGTCCCCACTTCCTGCAGCTCCACTCCCTTCACCTATGCAAGCTGACCCTTCCCTCATTAATAAGGATTTTAGTCTCAGCAAAGGCCCCTGGTCATCTGCTCCTCTTACTTCCTCTGCCCCTGGCCAACCCTGAGTGCCCTCACGTCTCCATCTCCCGCTTCTTAGGACCGGAGTATGAGCTACTTTCAGCAGAGTTGCTCATTCATCTGCATGAATCGCCATCCCTGATGAAAATCAACCCCGGGGGCTTCCGAGTGGCTCTGAGAAGGCACCAGGAAGCACGTGGTGCGGGAGCTGCCTGGCTTCTTGGTTTAGGTGGGCACCATGGAGCAGATCTGCAGGGAACCGAAGAGAAACACAGTTTCCCAGAGGGGAGTAAAGCTGAGGGAACTAGAGAGATTAGACGCTGTGCTAAGGACTATCTTCTGGCTGTCACTCTATACCAGTTGGTATAATCTTGACTCTGAGGGACCTGAGGACTGTAAACAAAGAATCTCCTCACAGCATCACCCACAGGGATGTGTACACCTGATACTGGACAGGAGGGGGCTTCCAGGCTCTTATCTGCAGCAAGCAAAAAATTGAATGGGCAAAATGAGGGCTGTAAGGCAATTTATTTAAGTAACAAAAGAAAAAGAAAGGGTAGTTAGGAAGTTGAGGGAGAGGGGTGAGTTTAGGGATGGAGTTGGAGAAAATAGAGCATGGGGTTAAAGGGCAAGAAGGGTAAGAGAGCAAGCTCCAGCATCCTTTCTATTTATCTCATCTCAGTTCTCATGAGAGTTTTTTCAATTCTGTGAGAAGAGGGCTTTTGGATTTCGCACCCCAGGCTGAGGTCAGGTCAAGGTCACGCCCATCTTCCCAGCCATCTCAAGCCACACCCTACTCCTACCTCACACCCACAGTTCTACTGATGCAAATTCTGATTGAAAATGTTTTCAGGTCAAACTAGAAAGTCTGTGTAAAGTATAGCTAGTTGAGTTGTTGTCCTAAATACTGCTTCCCCTGTGTAAATGAAAGCCACATACAGCGATACTTTGTTTACAGCTTTTTCTCATAAGTCACCTGTGAATGACGAGCTTATTGAATAAATTGTGGCATAAAACATTGGAGAGTCAGGCAAGTGTGAAGCAGCCAAGAGGTAACTGTCATCTTCTCAGTGTGAGCACAGCCCAGGCCACTTTCCGAGGCCTGCCTGGTTTTAGTAACTCCTAGAGAACAGAGGAGGTACAGGCTTGCATGTCTAAAGTTAAAAAAAAAAAAAAAAAAAAAAAAAAAAAAAAAAAAAAAAAAGTGGATTACAATATCCCCAGCAATATCCCCAAAGAGAAATGCTGGTTCCTTTCCCATAGGGGACTGCGGGCCCCACGAGTAAAACAAGTCCACTTTCAGGTGAAGAGACTTAATTTGAAAAGAGCTTTCCGTAGAGTAGGGGTTGTTGCCGGGGGAACATTCTGACCACCAGTCCTGCAAGGGTCTCCTTGATCAGTGGTGTAGGAGTTCTTGATAGGGAGGAGCCATAAGGCAGGAAGCACCCAGAGGGATGCTGGGGGTGCAAGAGGCTGCAATGTGTTCTCCCCTGGAGCGTTCCTGAGGCCAGCCTCACCTGGGGCAGCCATTTCAGGGCCCTGTTCTGTGTTGCAAAGCCCAGGATGGCAGCCAAGTGCAGGAGCCCGGGAAGATACCAGAATCCTGGCCCAAAGGACGATCAAGTCCTTAGCAGGAATCCTGTGAGAAGAGGGCTTTTGGCTTCTGCCTTGATCAGTGAGGTCCGACAGTTCAGCTCATCAGCTGTGAGAAACAAACAAGCAGGGGTCGGGCTCATCCTGGGTGAGGAAGGGGCCTCCTGGGTCTTTCCATGTCAATTGGGAAGACGTTGGTGCTGCTCAGTGGTGGTTTCTGATACACGGAGGTGAGTTCTCAGTTGCTCTTATTTTCCGAGAACACAGGCTGGACAGGGCTCAGGGCTCACTCCAAAGCCCCTTTCTTAGTTTCCATGTGTGGCTACTTCTGGTTTTAGCAGTAGGAGTGGAAGACAGCACAACCAAACCACAAATAATGGTGCAAAGAGAAGGCTGGCTAGTGGAGAGACAGAGATCAAAGTGTGCTAAGTGCTGTAAGGAGAGGGCCACAGCCCAAACCACGGTGCTTCTGTGGACTCCAGGTTAAACAGTGCTGCTGATAGAGTGGCCTCGAATTTTCCCTGGTACACTGTGATAGCTTCAGAGGGACAGCAATGCCCTGATTCAACCACAGGATCCCGTCCCCTCTACCTATGCAAATGCACCCCTTCCAGCTGTCTCTCTCTCACACACACACACACACACACACACACACACACACACACGTGGCCTGTGTCACCGGCTTCAGGTTCTGTCTGAACCATCGTAGTACTGAGGACAAGAAGCTTCAGTCTCAGGGCTGCACTTCTACAGCGGGATATTCTAGAAGGAGATCTGCTTTCTAATAAAAGTGATGGAAACTCAGTCACTTTGACATTTAAAGCTAGAATGCACAAGCTCTCGGATTGTGATAAAGGAAATTCTGGTCCTAGCAGCCGAGGGGGATTAAATCAACAAACTCCAAGGTGGGAGAGAGAAGCAGTAATTCTCTTTGACGGTTGCTCAGGCTGCTCCCCGACTAACAGGGGTGTGTGTTATTTGCAAAAGTTCTGGTTGTTTCATTTTTCTCAACATAAATGAAGCATTTCAAAAGAAAATGAGACAGACTTCATGACTAAGTCCCTTTCTAAACAAAGCAGCTCTTTATTTCAAGATGGTTTGACATTTAGGGAGCCGTGGACCATCTCATCTGAAAAATGACGGCACATACACAGAAGAACGTGCATGCAATTTCATCAGTCATTTAATCACTGGAAATCATGCATAGAAATGGGTCAAAAGCCCTCTTTCTGTAACAATTAAAACATCTAATTTAATAGTTCATATCAAAGATTTTACTTAAATGATTAGGATTTTTTTTTTTTTTTTTTTTTTTTTTTTTTTTTTTTTTTTTTTTTTTTTTGGTGCTGGGGATCGAACTCGGGTCCTTGTGCTTGCAAGGCAAGCACTTTAACCACTGAGCTAAATCCCCAGCCCCAATGATTAGGATTTTTAATATTTTGTAGGAAAATATTTTATTATGGTGTTTGCCAGTTTTTCTTTCGATTACTCTGGCACTTCCACGAATCCATTGTGAGTGTTTGAATCTGCAAACTTTAAACCCGCCTTTGAGAGGCACTGAGTGAACGGGCCAGCACAGTGACATTTGATTGTGGGTTTGGACAGGTCGCCTGCCCTCCAAATCTTGTTTCCTTGCACTGAAACCATCATGCCTACAGCTGTGGCATCTCACTCTCTTTCCTACTGCTGTGACTGAATATCCCAGAGGAGGTAATTTATTAAGAAAGGAGGTTTACTGAGCTCACCGTGGTGGAGACTGGAAAGTTTAAGATGGAGCAGCTCACAGCTCTACCTACGGAGGGTTTCATGCTGCATCCCATCAGGACAGACAGCACCGTAGAGTGGGAGCAGCAACACATGGAAGAAAAGGCAAGGCAAGAGGGCTACCCTTGCTCTTAACAACCTGCTCGGAGGGTAACCAACCCAGTCCAGCAGGAACTGGCTCAGTCTCTCAAGGAAGAAGACATCAACCCAGAACTAGGGGTGGGGGACCACTGTGATTTAATCACCCCCCCAAAAGGCCCCGCCTCTAGACACTGCCACGCAGAGGAACCAAGCCTCAGCATGAGTGTTGGTGGCAGAGACAAGCCGCCTTCGAGCCACAGCACGAGGCCATCAGGAGGCCGGGAAGGTACAGAGCACGCTCGCTGAGGAAGGCGTTAATGCCTGTCGTGGATGTGGGCAATGCCTGGTAAGACAGAACCACAGAGCACCCAACAAGAAGTACAATCTACAGAGCACAGAGCGAGAAACTACAGACTACAGAGCACAGAGCAAGAACTGCAATCAGGCCTACTGAGAAGGGTGGGGAAGTGCTTCTCCACTTTGGGTCTCGATTTCCTCACCTGCTGTTTGACATCTTAGACTCTTCTCCTCAGGGCTCTGGCCCAGTGAAATCCTCAGGACACATAGCACTGACTGCTGATAATCAGGGCTTATAGCCGGGACCTGTTGGTCACCACAGTAAAGGTCACTTTGGTCATATCAAGCAAGACCTTACTGCCCGCAGGGACAGTGAATGGCAACCTCCCAACCCCACAAGCTAATAATGAGACTCAGCCGCACCCATAATAATCATGAATACCCGTGCAGACCATTTTAGCTTACGCGGTGTTTCCCGCATGGTACTTCTGCACAGTGCGTGGGACAGGTACTGTTGCCATAGCCACGACACGCTGATGGATTTGGACAGTGAAATGAAATGACCTCCAGAACCCACACAGTGGGCACCAGTGGTGTAGCCCGGAGTGGCTCACTCCGAGTTCGTGCTCTTCCCTCTGCCTTCCTTGTGGGCTGCCAACTCCACCAAGTAGCCTTACCGAAGCCTGTGAGTGCCAGGTGTATTCCCTCCCTCTGGCACCCTACGCAGTTCAGCTGGAAATACACAGGACAGACCTCCAGACCGCCTCTCGTGTGAGGCTGCGCTGGGCTAACCCACACTCTTCTCCTCACCTTTATTTCAAAAAGCAGAGAGTTGAAGTCTGATTCTGAAAAAGTCTGGAAAAGCCCTTGTTTTCTACCAACAAAGAAGCAATCAGGCACATGGAGCTCTCGGAGAGCTGCCAGTGAGAACTGAGAAGTAAGTCCTACCCAGCATGGTGACACGCATCTGTAATCCCTGGACTCTGGGAGGCTGCAGGGAGAATCATGAGTCAGATTCCAGTCTGGGTGACTTAGTAACTTAGCAAGGCCCTGTCTTATACATACATACATACATACATAGAACTTGGGATGTGGCTCAGAGTGAAGGCCCCGGGCTCAATCTCTAGTATCACAACATCTACAACAAATTCAATCCTGCTACATATGAGATGTGATAAAAATTCAATGACTGTTTAAATTTAAAAAAAAAATACAGTAGAATATATATTGCCATTAATTCCCCTCAAAATAGTATCCCTTATCTTGAACACATTTATCTCATCATTCTTGTCGCTTAATGAAGCAGTTCTGGAGATCTTTCCCTGAGTATCTTTAGTTGTGCTGTCCTGGCTGCCTCTTTGTCCTGAATTGATTCAAAATGTTTAACTTTCATGGTCATTTTAACCTTGGGGAAGAGCTAGAAGTTTCACGGTGAATACGGTGGATGAGGACACAGCGTCATGGTTTCAGGAGCTGCCTTTCATTTGGATGGCACTTGGCAGTGGCACTCAGTGTATTTTCGATCACACCTCGAAGACACTCAGGAAAGAGGAGTTCCAGAAACAATTCAGAAAGTGGCAAGAGTGATAGAACAAGTGTGTTTGAAGATGGGAGGAGCATTTTGAGGGGAATTGATAACAATGTGCCTCTAAGGTAATTTTTTATATCATCTCACACTATTTTTGGTCAGCCCCTGGTAGTAGTAGATGCCAACACAAATATTCTCACTCATCATACAAGGAACAGATTCACGAATGCGATCTGAAGTCAGTTAGCAGTGGGTGAGGCTCTAACCAGAGTGCCTACTAAACTCTGAAAACCTTCTGACCAAGGAGAGAGATGAACATTTGCCTCTGTTCTCCTTGAAAGCTTTTTGGTCAGGTCTACAACTTGAGGGGCACAGGTCTCATATACAAACGTCTGCCTATGTTTCTGAGCCTACTATTCAGCCAATTCCCTAAAAATAGCCAACATCAAACGCTTTCTTTAACCTAGAATTAGTTTCACAAACAGAAAGAATCGTTCAGGGACAGGATCTCATTAGTCTGGGGATTAAGCCTGAATTCCTCCAGCAAACCTCCCTTACACATGAGTGCAGAGCAGTGGTTGGCTCTGAAGGATTGTCCAAGCTTGATGCCAAAGTATCTTCAGGAGGGACATGAACATTTTTCCCACTGCTGGTGGTGTGACCGAAGTCTCAGCTGTGTTTTCTTCCTCAGAACTGTTGGCAGAAGTCCTCCCCTTGGAGACAGGGCCATGACGGTGATCAGATCTCACCTGACTCCTGAATGCACATCTCCAGGATGCTGGAAATCTCATGAGGCAGACTCACATCACTACATACAGAATTGGACTCTACAGGAGCAAGTTTAAGCACCTCATTGGTGCCCTCCAGGATGTTCCAGAGTTTAGCTGTGCGTTTTCCATGCACAAGCCTCCTAAGTTGGAGAAAGGGAATTATTGCATCCTGTGGTGGTGGCTAAACTGCTTTCACTACTTTGGAACAGGCCAGGATCCAAGGAGCCCTACTGCCTGAGGGAAAGACTCCACTCCTTGCAGAATCTCTTTCTGCTCCTAGTCCTTAAGGGGCTGCATGTCATGGAACCCGGGGTGGGTGCTGCCTCCAGGTTTGCTCTTAGCCTGGACGGTCCTTACATCTCAGAAAATGCTGCACATGCCTGCAGTTCCCGGATGTCCAGTTGCTGACTGACTCTTCACAAAGGCTGAAATGCCACATCCTCGCTGGCACATGGTCCCCGAGGCCCTGTCCTCTGTAGGAAGGACTGCTTTCCGGTTGGCATCTTTGGGGAATTCAGGGAGGGCAGAGCTTCCTCCAGACTGAGTGTGAGGATGTGGTCTGAGCTGAGATGGACATTGGATCCCATAAGTCACAGGCCTGGAACAAAGGCCCTGAAGCATCAGAGGCACTGCTGGGCCCTCTGCATTCCCACAGCACAGACCTGTGTCCGGAGTCCATGTGTGCAGGCACAGAGCCTGCTCCCACCAGCCGTCTCCTGGAAGTGGCAAGATTACTGCTCTCTCATTTCTACCACATAGTAATCCCAGCCATGAAGATCTACCTTGTTTTTGTTTTCCTCTCTCAGAAATTCAATCTCACTCAGTATTTTCTTTTGTCTGGCATCTGAGCCGACAACCTTGCTGGAGGAGGAATGAGCAGTGAAATTACACCCATTCAGGCTTATCACTGCACTTCACCTGCTGCAGAGTCCTTGCAAATCAGAGACCTACAGGCTGTTGTCCCAGCCAGGAGCAGATCCAGGAGGGAACCTCTCCAGCTGCTATGGAGACTCTGAATAGCACACTCCCCATGTTATCAGGATGTGTCTTAGAACATCATGTGCCCACCAAACTCATCTTACATGGGAACACAGATTTAGAGAGCAGACCAAAGAGCCCTTACCTGTCTTAGAAGACTATGGTGCTACAGCCCCACTTTTCACACAAGGCAACAGAGGTCAAAAACTAAAGTAAATTGGACAGATAAAACAGTAGTCTTTTGGTCAGATAAAATAGTACTCCACTTTTCCAGGTAATACACAAGGGATTATCAAAATTTTACTAACAAATACTTAAATTCTTAATTTTATTTGACACATAATAGTTGTGCTTATAAGTGTATAAAATGTGAAATGATGAAATTAGGGTAACTAGTATACCCATCTTCTCAAACATTATCAATTCTCTGTGGTGGGAACCTTCTGTGCAGTAGAATATTAGCGCTATTTTCTCTCCCATAACTGTATTTTGATACTGTATTAGTTAGCTTTTCCCTTGCTAGACACAGTATCTAATACTCACAACTTAAAAGAGGAGAAGTTTAGTTGGGTCAGCTGGCTCCAAGGCAGAAGCATCATGGTAGAAGGGTACAGCAGAGCAAAGCTGCTTAGTTCATGACAACCAGGAAGCAGAGCAGAGAAACTGACCAGGAACCATATATAAAACCCAAAATCATGCCTTCTTGACTCACCTGGAAACACCCAAAAGTGTGCTGGACCAATTGTGCAAGCAGATCCCAAAGCTAATCAAGCTGACACTCCACCCTAATGGCCACACCCCGACCCTTATCAACTTCATACCCAAACCCATCTCCTTAAACCATATGTAATCTCCAAAGAAATACAACACAAAGTTGAAAATGTGACCAAACATAATACTACTATCCTTCATACAACAAGAAACACAATAAATCCTTCCCCAAGAGCACCACAGTTCAAACATTTTTCAAAAGTCCAAGCCTAGGTGTCTTCTGTGACTCAAGGCAAACTTTTACCTGTGAACCTCTGCAAAAATCAAAAACAAGTTACATAATTTCAAGTTACAATGGCACAAAGTAAGCATTCCCATTCCAAAAGGAAGAATAGGGGGACAGAAGACCAAAGTAAGATGGAAATTCAGCAGGACAAATATTAAATCCTGTAGTTCCACATTCAGCACTGGGGAATATGGCGGTAGAAATGTAAGTTTCAAAAGGCTTTGGAGGCCTCATATCTGTGGCCTTGTTTTTTGCAAGGCCTCTCTTTTGGGCTAGCTCCACTCATGTCTTGCAGTTTTCCTTGGCAGCAAGTCCCATGTCTCTGGCATCCCCAGCATCCTGGGGTCTCTACTGCACCTTTCAATTCTTTCCAACCACTTCACCCACTGCTCTCCCAAGGTTGCCGACCTCCCAGGCTTTCCTTTGAAATATATGTGGAATTCTCCCTGATTCCACTAATTTAGCATTCTGTGTATCTGTAAAACCAACAACACATGAACAATGCCAAGGTCACCATCAGTACAGGCAGTAGACAGACCTGCTTGGACCTTGTCAGTGGTGGCCTCTAAATACCTGAGCACAGCGAAATGAACCCTTAGAAGACATTTCCCGTGGCGGCTCTTGCCAAATAGGGGGCCCGAGGAATTCTTTTCTCCTTTGAAAGGCTTTCATCTTTACAATTTGGAGTGTGCGGTGACTGGTATCTTGCTGATTTCTGAGTTGTACTTAAGGCATTTTTCTTCTTGTCCTAGTACAAAATACATGGTTTCCTTTTAATGTAATAATCTCTTCAGCAGCCACATGTTCCTTGGTCTCAAATTTACACCTGGTTCCTTCTGGACCAAATTTTAATTTTTTCAAAATTTTCTGGTCTGCCTTTTGCCCCCTATTCTCACTATAAATCTGAGTAAAAGCAGCCAGTAGTACCAATGCCAGAGCCTAAATGTTGGGCTACTGTGAAATATGCCAAGCTGATCAGTTAGTTGACCATCTTTAATCTCAGTCTTCTTCAACATCTCAGGACACGGAAAAAGAAGTTGACAAATTTTCTGCCAGAGCAAAACTCACATGGCCTCTAGTCCAACTGCCAAATGGAGGCCTTGCTCCCAAATAAAACTTCCTGGTCCTGACTTTTCCTGTGAATTCTTGTCAACATTTGGTCTTCTGAGCTCTGACCAGGACCACATATCAGGTTGCGCCGGTAGCATTCTAAGGTTTCTCTAGTCAGCATCTCCAAACCTTTTCAAACTTGTCTCAAAAATCAGTTCCAGAGGATTCTGCATGCACAGGTACAGGCATGACAAAAGCCTTATTCTCAGTTTTCTGCATTAGTTAGCTGTTTTGATGCTAAATATAATGCTCAACACTCACAACTTAAAGGAGGAATGGTTTAATTTGGCTCATGTTTTAAAGAGATCCAGATGGTTGACCGGCTCCAAGATAGACACCTCCTGGTGGAAAGGCGTGGAGGAGCAAAGCTGCTTATTTCATGGCAGCCGGGAAGCAGGGCATGTGAACAGTTCCAGCTGTGAAATGGCTCATATATGATAGCCAAATTTATGCCTCCATGACTGACTGTTGTGGTTGAGATCTAGACTGCCCCCCAAACCTTACACATACAGATATGGGGGTTTTGGAAGATGATTGGATTGTGGGGGTCCTATAGCTGAACTGCTGTTAGAAGTGGGCTTGTTTGCAGGTGGCTCACTGGGGTCGTGACCAGAAGGGTGTATCTTTCTCCCTGACTCTTCTGTGCTTCCTGGATGCCATGAGGGGAACGGCTGTCCTCTGCCGTCCCCTTCACCACGCAGGTCAGTCAATCTTGGACTGAAACTATGAGGCAAAGTAAACATCTCTTCTTTAAAGTTGTGGGTGCCAGATACTGTGTCCCAGTGATGAGAAAGGACTAAGACACCCACCCAGAAGTACCGAGAACTGTGCTATGGCCCAGGACCAAGTGGATTCCAAAGCCAATCGAATTGACTCCAACATAACTATAATATATACCTGTTATCCTCCCTACTGTAGCCTCTCTCACCTATCTTGTGGTGTCTAGTGACTCCATTTTACTGTCTTCTGTGTGATTAACTACTTTTAAGTTTTCACTAATAAGATAGAACATTATTCTTTTTGCCTGGCCTGTTTCACTAACCACACTCCAATTTCAGTTACCTTGCTGAAAATGATAGGATTTCATCCTTCCACGGCTGAATAATATTCCATTGAGCACATATATATATACCACATTTTTACCCATTCTTCTATAGGTGGACACCTTGGTTACTTCTGTATTTTGGTCATTGTGACTAGTGCAGCAACACACATGGCTGTTCAGGTATCTGTCCGATATACTGATGTCATTTCAACTGGATACCTACCCAGGAGTGGGATAGCAAGAGGGTGCAGCAGATTATTTCTAGTTTTCTGAGGAAGCTGCTTACTGTTTCCCGTAGTGCACTTGCTACCTCGCCTACAAGAGTGTGCGAGGGTCCTCCTTCCTCTGCGTCTTGGCCAGTGTTTACTTTGTTTTTTATTATTCGCCATTCTCGATGAGGCCAGGGGACACCCCACTGTAGTTTTGGTTTTCATTCTTCTGAGGTTGAATATTTTTTATACACCTCCAGCTGTTACTACTAACCATGATTGTTTTTTTCAAATTCTTTTGACTAATAAATTTTACTTCTTTTTTGGGGGGCGGGGGGTTCCAGGGATTGAACTCAAGGCTCCTGCTTGTTAGGCAAGCACTCTAACCACTGAGCTAAATCCCTAGCTCCTTTATTTCTTTTTTCAATTTTTATTTTTGTTACAACAAGTTTGAAGTGCATGATGATTACGTTCATTATGGGCAGTTGGGATATGTGCTTACCACATCTCAGCTCTTTTTACTTCCCCTTCCCGTTCCTCCCTCTTACATCTCTCGATCTCCTTACCATTTGTGGAAGATCTGTTTCCCAGATTTTAATAGAAGGACAGAAAGGGCGCCAAGGGCATCGCTGATCAGAGTTGAGGCTGCTAAGGTGGGGTGTTGGGGCGTAGAGCGAGGGAGGGCTGAATTCTGTCATGAACAGGCTACTCTAACTTCTTGTCACTCACCACTTTCCATACTAGCGTTTAGCCACTCTCCTCTGACACAGCACAAGACATACTCGGCAAACACAAGCTTTGCTGATTGAAGTGAACCTAGGTCCAAGCTGGAAAAAGATTCTTAACAAATCTTGCCAAATATAAGCTTGTTTGAGAATTCTTTTGGTAACCATTCCTCCACTGCTTTATTCTCTCTGCCTAGAATGCTCTTTCATCCTTTGAGCCCACACGTAGCTCCCGACCTTCCCGCAGGCTCAGGCCAGGTCTTGTACATCAGAGGACCTTTGGTGGAAACCCAGGAGGGAGTGGGATGGGATGGAGAAGGCTTGCACTCAGACTTCTGCTTCCATCCTCTTCCTGACCATTATTTAGAAGATCCGGGGCAAGTTAGTTAGTCTTTAAAATCTAAGCTTCTGCAGGGGCCCATACATGTCTCCAGGGAGGTTTGCTCTTAGTACACACCCTCCCGTCCGCTATCATGAAAGAACTCTTGCTTCGTACCTTTTATCACAGCATGAGCTGCAGAATCCTGCACACTCCAGATGGACAGTTCTGTGAGAATTCAATAGATGACGACTTGCTTTTTGCAGGATTATTGAACTCAGGGCCTCTGCACTGAGCTACATCCCCCAACTTTTATTTTTTTGAGACTATGTCTAAGTTACTGAGTTGCTCAGGCTGGGTTCAAACTTGTGACCTTTCTGTCTCAGCCCCTCAGAGTGCTGGGACTACAACTGTGGGCCACCACTCCCAGCTGATAACTGGCTTCTTTAATATTTTCTGATAAATTTTTCATATATAATTTCAGGAAATAGGTTAAATGTTTTTATTTTAATCAATAAGAACAGAATGACAAGGCTTAAAAAACAAAACTCACTTAAATTCAGCAGTAAAGCTAAAAAGTACAGAGAAAAGGGGAGGAAATTTCTCATTTCTTTTCAAATTCAAATTCAACATTTCCTACATTTCATCTTAATGAACTCTCAAGGCAATCATGTAAGTTAAAAATTAGATATTCTTTTAAAGGAGAGGCAATCAGTTTGTTCATTTAGGTAAGTGCACCAGGCCACCTGGCTAAGAAATGAAAGAATTAACACATTAACTCAAGTTAGCAAGAATCCACTTTGTGTGTGGACATATGAATTTGTCCATATTAAAGAATTTTGGCAAGAACGAGTAGGTGCATGACCAGAATGAGGATGTAGAGTGAATGAGGTAAAACCAGATGCCTCGGAGATTGGTCCTGCAACTCCGTGGCCAGCTCGTTTCCACACCTGGGCCAGGGCGCAGTGCATGACGGACCTTGCTTTTCCAATGAAAGTCACGTTCTGTAGCAGGACTTGCCAATCACAGCCTCTTCACTATGGACTACTCTGGATGCCTGGAAAGCCCACAAGCATCGCAGGCCAAGACTATCAGTAAGATTTCGGATATATAAAATCCAAAGAACTTGAAGACTTGACCTGTATGAAGTACAGACAATTATATGATTTCTGTAACTTTAAAGTCAATCAAGAGAGAAACAGCCAGGGAAAGAGGAAAAGGACTACCTGGTGGAGAAGGGAAAAAGCCCCCCAAATGATGAAAAGGCTCTAGGAGGTCCCAAGGGTTCCTTTCCAGTCCTTTCTCACCCTCTCCAGGAACAGTCCTCCACACTCCCTGCCGGGGAACCCTCTCCTGGGACTCTGTGTACAGAAGCACTGAGAGGTGAAGGCAAAGGAGGTGACCCAGCCCGAGGCCCTGCTGCTTGTCTCAGTGCAGCCTGTGAATGGCATCGCCATCTCCTCAGAACAATGAACTCAAAATAGCTGTGAGCAGAAGAGTTGTCCTACATGTGTGGTCACTGGGCAGTTTGTTGATCTTTTATGAAGGAAAGGTAAAAATTAGGGGTCTCCATTCAAATGTACAGATAGATCCATGCCATGACTGGTATTCTGAAGAGATGGAGTGTGAGTGCACGTGAGTGCTTGCATGTGTGTGTGTGTGCGCGTGCATGCACACCCATATGTGTGGGTGGATAGGGACTGTTTCTCACAGAAGTTGAGACACAGCATTAAACATTAGCACACATTTTGTTTCACCAATAAGAAAACTGAGTCACAGGGGTGAAGAGGTAATTTTTCCAAAAGCAAGAGAACAGGCGTGAACCTGGCCCTTCTGACAATCCAGCCAAATGGAGGATAGCTGCAGTGGATGCTCCTGGAAAAGTCACCATGGGCCAGTCATCCTGTAGTCCCTTGCAGCTGGATAAGCCCATACCTGCGTTTCCCTGGCAGTACTGAGTCTCAGGGGGGAGTACGTGGGGTGGAGGCGGCTCAGGCCATGAGCAGGCCATGCTGGCAGCTGGGCGGGGCCCCTCTGCCTTGGGTGCAGAGGACAGAGTCACTAATAAGCTCTGGACGTGTGACCCCACCTAGCTCTCACCTTGCAGGTTCCCTGGCGTCACCTAGCCTTGGGAAGGAGTCAGGTTTGATGCCACTTTCGAAGCTGATCTTAGCTTCCTCCACGGATTCCTGCCGAATTCACCTTGAGATAATCTGGGAGACACTGACAGAATTTCTTTTCTCTCCCCAAATCCAGTTTGCGGCTCTTAAAATACGGACGAGAGCAGATGGAAATGCCTGTCCCCATCTGGGCCTCTTCTTCTCTTCTTCTCCCCTCCAGAGACTTCACAGGAGAGGGGAGCAATGTGTCCGAGGCTTCACCGGCTACCTGACCTTGCGTCTATGCTGTTTGGTTTTTCTAACTCCTCTGTAAGAAAGATCTTGTCCCCATGTGAGGTGAGGAAGCACACATCCAGTCTTAGGAGCTTTTATTTTTTATTCTTTATTAAGACCCCTTGTCTAAAAAATGACAAGAATGGCATTCAATGCATGTCCCATGGCCTCCAAAATCAGAAATCGGGATATGCTGTACCAGATACCTAGGGGTGGGGTCTGACTTGTGATTTATTTAATTCACCGTCCAGACCAGAGTGAGCACACAAACCTGCAGGTTGCAAGTACTTTGTCTTCCCTGTAAGCTGCCTAAATGTGGAAGCAGAGAACTCACAATTTTCTCATTCTCTCCAATGGGTCATTCGCAGCATATATTGTGTCCTGACCCTCACCTCATTTTGTCACCTTAGTTTCCTACATCCTAAAGTTCTGTGTGTGTGTGTGTGAATTTTTGTGTAAAGTGCTACATTTTTGAAAAAAAAAAATGGGTAAAAGTTTAACATATATTTATAAAACCAGCCAATGTGACTAGTTAAAAAACCTAGATTTTCAGGGACAAAGAGATGCCGATGGCCCTGTTCTCTCTCTTTCCTTTTTCTAGTGTTGGCCTAGGTACTGGTCTGTCAGGGAGAACGCTCCACGGACTCCTGAAAAGAATGTGTGCTCTGTTGTCTGTGTGGGCTGCTCCACACACATCAGCTCTGCGTTCTTGTGTAACAAATGTGGGAGCGTAGAAGGCCAGTGCAGGTGAGACCTCTGGTTGCCCAGTACGTGTGCTCTTCTGTCTGTCATGGAGGGTGACAGGGTGGATTTTACATGCGGATACAGCGAGAGCCCTGAGTATCTTAACTTTCGTCCTTTAATGAGATGAGACCTTCTATAAACCACTTGATTTCTCAATGTCAGCTTTTCTCATCTCTGGGACAGGCGGAGGAGGTGGGTCAAGGCGGCCATGGGGCCAATGAGGTGATGCTTAAGGCCTTTCCAAATAGTCCCTGGTTATTTTGACTTCTCTTGTTTGTGAAGCACCCTTGTAGTTCTTGCTCCCGCTAGGTAGCATTTAGAGGGCATGTATCATGAAGCCCTCGTACTGACCCCTCAGTATAGGAAAGGATTTCTCCCAGCTATTTTGCTGCCTTCATTTTTTCATGTATGACATTAAACAAGCCAAACAATGTCCCATTTAGCCATCATGGCAACACAATATAGTCTCTAAGATTTTCACACATGTACAGATTTTCCAGCTAATTAGCATTCTCATTTGTGCATTAAAAAAAATCTATATTTATCTCAATATCACATTCTTATTTTCTGTCCCGCATCCAAGTGTTGAACCTACAGTGCATCCTCCCTTTCAGATGCTTGATCGTCATCTCTGCAACTGAGTTTTCCTTTCGTGGCTACCAGATTTGGGGGGGGGTCTCTGTCCTTTCCAGGATGCTGCATTTTCTTCATCTGAACGTTGTGCTGACAAACTCCCCGATGAATCCATGGGCCACAGTGTCTACAGCAGGTCGGCTGGGTCTGAAGGACATGGATAGATTTGTTTCTAGATGGGAGATGGAGCTGAACCCCAAAATATACCTAGCCAGGAGAAATACATTTTAGTAATCTACAGAAGAATAGGGTGACTGTCTTAGTCGTTTTTCTTGTTGCTGAGACAAAACAACCAACACTCAAAGTTAAAAGAGGAAAGATTTATTTCAGCTCAAAGTAGAGGTTTCAGTCCATAATCGGCTGACTCCAAGGCAGGGTGGCCTGGCAGAGGGCATCACAGAGGAGAAACAGTCCACAGCAGGGCAGGCAGGAGGCAGCAAAGCAGCAGCAGCAGCAGCGAGCCTGCCTTTCCCCTTTATTCCATCCAGGCTACAGGTTGTTTGGAGTGTGCCACTCACACCCAGGGTGGGACCTCTGTGTTCGATAAATCCATTCAGCCACACCCAGAATTATGCTATTTCACATCAGTTGGATAATTTAGTACCACACACCTTTAATCCTAGAATCGCATGCACTGGATCCAGCCACTTCTGAAAAGCCCCATGAAGATCTGTGGGCACACTCCATGAGGATCTGTGGGCACATCTAGATACAAGCCAGAACAACAACCATAAAGAACTAGGAGAGGGGAGGTCAGTCTCCCAATGCAAGCAAATGTTAAATATTTGAGGAGTTGCAAACGTTAATTAACATGACTTGGTCATTGCACATTGTATACCTGTATGAATTATTACACTGCATCCCATAAATATGTAGTTAGTATGTGTTGATGAAAAATTTAAAATGGCAACCTTTGAAAATATTTTAAGAGGCTAAAAATTCAGTCTTTGAAAGACTAAGACTCAAATTCTAACTATTCTGTACACCGATATAAATTATGATTTATTCAAATGTGAAACAATAAAAGGCCTAGAAGTTTAAAAAAAAAAACAGCAACGACATCGTCATCAACAACAAGAGCAAAAAGTGCAGTGAACCAGGCCTGGCTGACTAGCACACCTGATGTGACCTCCCACAGAGCCCAACCACGGCGTTTGAGTACAAGCTCAAGCTGAATTTGAATTTTGATAGAGCTCATGATTTACAGTCATTAAAAAAAAAAATTAAAGGGGGAAAAGCCTCCAGTATAGCAGTAGCCTTCATCTATTGACTGGTTGCCATATGAGAGAAAGTCTCTGGAAGGGCATTCAAAAAACAGCAAGGGGAACACTAATTAGCTAAGAGAGGTAAGAGATCCCACAACGGATTTCTCTAGAAACACCAAGCAAGAAAACCTGGGCACTAGATGGCAGCAGTGCCCCACGAGAGCCTTCCAAAGCAGCTCCTGAAGATCTTGGGGGGAGATTGCAATATTAACTCACAGACACAGTCAGATTACAAAATCGGCCTATTTTATTTGACAGCCATTTCCCACCCTCCTCATACTTATGATCAAGAAACAACTTAGCACAAATTATTCTAGCTTTTTATTATGTGATCTGGCTGAAGACAACATCTCGGTATAAACAGCAGCAAAATTGAGTGGCTGCTGCTTATTGGAATCTTTGGTTCTCAACACTTTCATGAGATCTGTTCTATGGATTCTAGAGGGAAACGGTGGCAAAATGTCTTATAAGTGCACCATGAGGAAGGAGAAGTTGAATGCCAGGCCCGGGAGGGTCACCATTGCAGGCGAAGATGACTGGTGTCCTAAGGGACACTCAACCACCATCTGATTAGGATCCGGATTGCCTAGATGTCATCTAGGAGTTCTGGCTCAGGACAGTCAGATTTTGGGAACGTTTTCTAATGGCAGAAACCCTTCTTGGTGACACAAGTCATGAAGAACAGCAGTACAAAGACAGGATACTGTTTCTCAGGAGAAGCCAGCTCTTTAGCTCCTGAAGGAGGTCAGTTTTTCCTGAGGAGGAGCTCAAAGTGAACTGCTGGAGCACTTAATGGGTCTTAGGAAAGCAGTTTTGTTCACTTGCTGAGTTACAGATACCATCTGGGGTCCTATTTAAAATCACAGAGAGGGCAAGGCTCTCCTCCACCAGCCTGGTTCAGGCTAGAGAACAGAAGCCATGGTTTCCCCCTGGGAAGCGCAGATTTTTCCTGAGCTGTCTTCCTATTCCCCCTCCAAGGAAACCTGAAACCCAAACCGCTCTGAGAGGTGACTTGGGAGAGAGCATTTCGGTGGTGACTTCAGGGTCGCTTGGTAAACTCCTGCTTGGGGGCTTTCACTCCAAGACTTGTAGTCCTCCCTTTGTTTCTGGGTTCTCCATCACACTCTCACTGTGTGGGGACCACACAACACACAGAGCAGGCAGAACTCCTGCAGAAGTAGGTGACAGATTGTGAAGCTGCCAACCCCTTTCATCTCCAGGAGGGACCAGAGGAAAATGCAGGTGTAAGGAAGCCGGGACCAGCGCTCAGGGTAGCTCCCGTCCCCCCACAGCGAGCCAGGTGTGGGAGATAGAGCGAACAGTTCCTCTCATTCGTGCTGGAATGTTCCCCGGTGTGGTGCCGTCCTCCCTCGCTAAGGTGACCTGCGGTTTCTATTTTCCTCCTAGCGAACCACCTCTCTCTGTCTTGCCTCAAGTGTGCCAGGAGCTTGCAGGCGGGCCTCTGGCACCTGGAGCTGGCTGAGGTCCTGCTGGGTGTGTCCACTACTGCTTCCTTTCGGCTCTCCTCTCTGCGGGCTCCGTGGCTCGACATAATCAAGGAGAACCTCTGTCTTTTCTCAGGTGCCTTCCTGGGATTCGGTGCTCGGTTTCCCTGACTCTACCAACATGCCCGATGGCTCTCCCAACCAGAACCTCGCACCAAGGTCTAATGTCATCAGGACCTGAAGTTCGTGCGTGGATAATGCTAATCCAACCCAAAGTGAGGAAACGGGGCACCTTGTCAAAGACAATGTCCGAAATGTAAAAGGCACACATGTGTAGCACGTTTCTCCCTGGAGTCAGAGCGCTGCCCTTCCGCTTTCCACCTGCATTTCTTTCCCAAGTTACGCAGGGGGCTTCGCTCTTCTCAGCAACGAGAAAGAGATCAATAGATGGAGGCCCGCCAGCCTCTGCCCCCGCAGAGCCCTGGCTCGCCCGAGTTGCCGGTTGCATGGTTTCTCCCGCGTGCGCGGCGTGGGCTTCCCCCACCTTCCCCCACCCTGGCGCCCAACAAGTCTCCTTTCTCCAGCCTGCGCGCTTACGCGCCAGGGCCGAGCCGAGCGCAGCGCGGTGCGGGGAGCCCCAGGCCCTGGCGGGCTGTGTCTGGGATTGCGCCGTGCCCAGCCTCGGTCCCCTCTCTGTGGGTAGGGATGGTTGAGTCCAGCCGCCACGGCAGCGGCTCCTTGCGCCGCTAGCAGCCTGTCTTCTGCGCTCCCCGCCTTCCCTCTCCAGCCCGGCTCTCCTCCCCGGCCCCTCCCGCGTCTCCCACTCGCGGGCGCGCTCTCCAGCTGCCTCTCGGTCTCTCCAGGCTGCGCGCGCTCCTCTCCCCGCCTCCCCTCCCGCAGCCTCGCCGCCTTGGTGCCTTCCTGCCCGGCTCGGCCGGCCCCGCCGCCCGGTCTCGGCCCGGAGCGGTTCAGCCCTGCAGTGGCTCGGACCGATGCTATGAGAGGGACGCGAGCCGGGCGCGCAGAGCTGCGGGAGGCGTCGGATGCGCGGCCGCGGCGTCGGGACCGGGATCGCTCTCCGGCTCGCCTTGCCCTCCGGTGATTTTCGGGCTGCGTTCGTAGCCCCGTCGCGCCTCCCCGAGAAGCGCCCGGGTGTCGTGTGCGTGTGGAATAGCTGCAGACATGACTGCGCGGAGGAGATGCAAGTCGCCGCTCCTGCTCCTGGTGCTGGCGGCTCTGTGCGCCGGGCTCCTCACTGCAGCGAAGGGTAAGGCAGCTCGCGGGGTCGAAGACGCCGAGCCTCCCAGGCCCGGTCGGCGATCGCGAGCGCGGGGCCGCTTGGGGAGGGCAGGGACCGAGCCGGCGGCGTCGGCCGGGGTTCTCCATCGCGGAAGCCGGGGACGCAGCGCCCGGGATGGAGCCTCCCGCGGCCCCCGCCCCGCCCCCGCTTCGCTCGCTCTCGGCTCCGGGAGACGCCGCCGCTCTCCCTTCCCTCGCGAGGAAGAAGCCAGACCCGAGTTAGGCTGGAACTGCGCCGTGGCGGGGCGGCGCTGCCTCGGTCGAGACGCGGACTCGGTGGGCCGGTTGACTGGGGCAGGTAGTTCCCAGGACTTTGTCCCCAGCCCGCGCACCTGACAAAGCCGGCCTTGCAAGTTCAGGTTCCCAGCGCGGTGTTGGGTACCAACCGGCAGAGCTCCCCAGGCCGACCTCCAGCACCCTCACACCCCATCCTCGGTTCCTCCCCCACCTCCAGCCTCCTAGGGAGCGACGAGGAGCCACCCGGCCGGGTCGCCCCCTCCCCCGCCCCGACTTTGCTCCCCGCAAGTTGTAGGGAGCTGGTGAGGGGCAAGCAGCAGGCAGCGAGATCTGGTCGTGCGTCCACGCCAGAAATATTCGCTGGGGGCGCAGGACTCGCCCACCCCCCCGCCAATGTGGTCAGGGGAAGGGGTCCCTCTGGGTGGTTCCCGGGGTTTGAGGCTTTGTGAACTTGGTTTTCCCCTAAGTCCCCTACAGGCTGCAACCTCTGAGCTGGCAACAGCTTGAGGGAAGGGAAAAGAGGGACAGGAGAGAGGGAGAGAATGTGAATATGGATTGATTTCCAGGTTGGACAGTAGCTGCCCCAGCTTGGTTCCTCATCTCTGCTCTCCTTGGGTGCTGCCCCATCCGTCAGCACCCCATCGTCATACTCTCCGGAATACCGATAGAGACAGACATCTGTCTTTGCTCTTTGTGAAAGATGGGCTCAAATCTCAGGGTTGATTTTTTTTTTTTTTGACGGTCATCTGCTCGTTCCCCACATGAAATGTCCCTTCCTCTCCAGACTCTTCCATCTTCTTTCCCATTTTCTAGTCGTCCAGTGGTCCAGATTCGAGGGTGATGGAAAGGCGAAGGAGGACTCTGTCTTCTCCAGAACTCCAGATGGGCCTGGAGAGAGGTGCAGGCGGGCTCTGCCCCGGTAGATCGCTGTCCCTGTCCCCGGGACGCACAGGGCTGGAGGATGGGTGGCCACAGGAGCCGGCCCTCGCTGGGGTCTACCCTCACCAGCGTGTCTACGGGAGGCTCCCCAAGAGCCCACGAGCGAGCGTGACGGGTGGATGTCAGCCGCCGGAAACCGGGGTCCCCGGGGCTGGGGCGCCTCCCGCGGACACGGCTCTCTGCCCACCTGCCCGGCTCTGTCCGCGCGTCCTGCCGATTCGCTGGCCGCGAAGGCGCCGCCGGCTGAGCAGGGCCGGTATGGCAAGCGGCCTTCGCTAGCCCTGAACGAGCTAGAAATTAAGGGGCGAAGGAGGGAAAGTCGAGGTCAAAGAAGGCTGTGCTGTGGGAGAGGTGCTTGTCTTGTGTCCCGGGGGGCGCGGGAAGGGGTCGGGGGACAGGACCAGGCTTTGCGCAGCGGAGTCCTTGCTGAAGAGGAAAATTCTGCCCTACGCAACTCTGGAAAACTTCCCGCCCAGTGCTCGCACTCTGTGAGACCCTTCAGACCGGGGCTGCTTCCTGCCGAGCAGGCAATCAGGCCTCTGAGCACGCCTTCCCCGAGTTCCACGCACTCCGAGCTCCCTTCCCCCGCAATTAGCAGAGGAGGCTGCGTGGAGACCGCGGCGCCCGGCTCGGCTGCTTAATAATCCGCACGCGTGTGAGCCGGGCGGCTTCCGCCCCCACGCGGGTGGGCTGCTGCGCAGGCTGGGGCTAGAGTACGGAGGCGCTGGTCGTGGGCGGGCGCCCCTGACCCCATAGGGCAGCCGCAGAGGGGAGCGCGCCCCCTGTGCGCGAGGAGCCCCAGATCCAGCCGCTGGCTGCAAGAAGTGCAGCCCCAAGTCCCAGGCCCCGTGTGCGCGCGCACCCGTGCTAAGAGGGTCCGGGACTCTGGACGCCGCGCTCACTGCGCTATTGTCTGGCCCACGCGCGCCGCTTCTCCTTTAACCCGCGCGGGGCCGGGCAGGTGTGAGCGCGTGCGGCAGCGCGGTCGTGACGCCAGTGCCCGAGGCGCCGCTTGTGTGCTCGGGCACTGGGGCGGGGTCCCTTTCCCCTCGCCGCACGAAGGCGGGGCGGCCGAGGTCGGGCCTCTCCGGGGTCCGCCTCCGGGCGCCCGGGCTGGGCTGCGAGGCCGCGTCGCGGGAGGCGCCTGCGCGCGGTGGGGCGCTGGGCGGAGGGCGCCGGCCCTCGCTGCTTGCCCAGGTGGCCGCTCGCGCTGGGCGAAGGCAGCGCAGAGTTTCGGGTGCGTGGGGCGTAATTCGTGACCTGTTTGCCGAGGAGAGTCGTGAGAGGCTGGAGGCTGCGCGGTTGAGGTCTCTGGAGCCCGTTCCCGCGGGTGCCCCGTATCAGCTTTGGTCCGACGTCCTGGACTGTTAAGCAAAACGTGGGGCAGACCAGGAATGCGCTGTTGATTTTCTTGTTGATTTTTAAGGGCGATGTTATCACTGAGTCCCCGGTGTGCGTATCTCTTTAAAAGCGCCACATTTTCAGACATCACATGAAAAGGGGAAAAAAGCATTAAGCATTCTCCTCTGCTAAATAGGTGGGCTAATTCATTCCAGACCTCGCTCCAATCTGTGCCGTTAATCTGGGCCAATCTTCCAGCCGTTGGGCAAACAAAGTTTGTTTCTGCCCCGTGCCTCGCGTGTGCGCGGCGAAGGCAGGTGTTTCCAGGCTCCCGAGGAAGCCCGGCCTGAGGCCGCTCACCTGCGAAGCCTGGAACAGCCAGAGGTGGAGGGCGCCGGGCTACTTCTAACATTTCCGGACGTCCCCAGCAGAGATGTTCAAGCACAGAGCCCAGTTTCCACAGAAAACATGTAACTCAGCAGTGGGGGACAGACGTCCCAACCTCGAATGCTTCAGATAGGTTACCTTCCTGAAAAACCCTATCACCAGAAGGATGCTGAGACCCGTAATTGGGGGTTCAGGCCCTTCATGGCGGGGCCCCGAGGCTTATTTGTGTCCCGATGAAGCCAGGGAACTCCTGTGGATTAGAAGCTTGCACATACGCCCCAAGCCTCATCCATCACGCTCTAAAAAGGTGGACGATTTCAAGCGCAGCTGTTATCTCCACGTTCAGGATTTCCTTAGCAATTTTTTTTTGGTTGTCAAAATGGTTATTATTATTTTAACTCAACACTGTTCATCCAAAAGCTTTCAGATGCTACCAAGGCACCCATTTAGTTAGGAGTTTGGAATTTTAAAGCCTTAGAGTAAACAGCTGGGAATGCTTGCTGTAATGTGATCGGTTTCCTCAGGTGAGTAGACAGTGAGGGCTCGCGGCAGAAACCTAGAGAAGCAGGCAGCAGGTAGCCTCGGGATGGTCCAATTCCCCCAAGTCTCAGTCACCTGGGCTCTCTCAGAGGCCTGGGGAGGAGAGGAGTGGCTATTTTTATACTAGCTTTCAGCTGGCCAGTCACGGTTGGTAAGGAGACTGCCACAGCTCTGGCCTGCGAAGTTCCTCCAGGCAAAAGAGCTCCTCCGGGGGCAACACTTCCTTAGGCTCCGGTTTGTCGCCAACAAACACCAACACAAGCTTTGGAAATGTCAAGAAAATGGTTCTGCTTCCTTTAAGAGATAGATAAACAAAGGCTTCGTGGCCACATAGTGTTTATTGCAGAAGATCCAGCAAATCCAGTGTAGACATCTCTAAGCTGTCATAATGCAAATGGCATATTAAATACTCTGAGCTACAGAATTGTAAATGTGCCTTTGCTAGTTTCTCTCTCTTTCTCTCTCTCTCTCTCTCTTTTTTTTTTTCCGGAGCTCATAATGAAAATAAGTTCCTACAACTCACATGTCTCGTGTTTATGCTACGCTCCTCTTTGGCCTTTTATATTTCTCCTGATTGAGTTGGCTTCCTTCTCTAAGATAATTAAGAAGTTGTGTAGATTGTCCTTTCACACAGACGATGATGAAACTATGACTTCTTTGATTTTGATTATACCCCCACAGCTGAGGCATCGCAGTGAGATGCCTGAGTGAATGTACAGCAGTTCTGTAGTCCACCTCACTTGCACCTTCGAGCTGCCAGGGCAGATCCTGAGACCAGAAGAATAGGAACTAGGACTTGGATGCCAGCAGTGGAAATGATCAAATCAAACCAATCTGGTTTAGTGGTTCAGCCAATATAGTGACCAGAGGCAGACAATTCTTGAGCCAGTGGGAGGAGGTTGAGTGTGCAACTTGAGACAAGAAATAGATGTGTTTTTTTTGACTTTGCAGACATGAAATAGTCCTGAAGGAAAGCCGCTCTGATGTTGCCTTCAATTTCTACTGTGTGCAGATCTCTGGATATCTATTCCAAAACAACCTGTCTGTATGCAAACCAGATAATCACATTTAGCTATTTATGGCTAAGTGCATGGAAGTGAGTCTTCTCTACAGCGACTTTAAAATGACCTTAGACGAACTTTGATTCATGGATAGGTCTGTACTTACAGTCAAATGTAATCCTGAGTACTGTGCCCAAGTTAGTAAGTAACAGAATTAATATTCCCTTCATGTGAAAAAGAACAGGAAGAAATTGTGTAATTGAGTTGAATAAATGGATGGATTATAGGAGTTTTGTGGTGCTAAAGCACCCCTCCCCCCCACAAACCGACCTCTTGAGATGCAGAGAATGAAGCAGTTCTCTTTGGGAGGTCAGCTGTGATATTCTTTAAACCATTTATATCAACAGGAATTGGGGGGTGTACCATTAATACCTGGGGGAAGTTGCCTGATGAACCTTCACTGTCCGTGGTCTTTACTGTAGGTGAACGGAAGAGTCCATCATCCACAAGCCATGCAGCATCCTTAACAGGACCTCTTCTGACTGTGTGGCAAAGATTGCACCCAGGACTACCGTTCCAGCACTTGACTTGCCTTTGTCAGTGCTCTTTGGCCTTGCTTGGCAACAGCCATCTCCATCTCAGACTCTTTGGTGGATGAGACAGAATAAACAGCGCACAAGCATTGACACCTGTTAAAAATAACTACTTTTCTGTCACTGATACACTTTGCAATTCCCTGGCTGAAATCTTGCTTTATGTTACACTAGTTTTGTTTTAGCTCAGGGCAGTAAGGGAAGGGAGAGAATTTTTTCACTATTTCCCATCCAAGCACCC
>PVJO010010230.1:0-65252 GCA_004026905.1 Hystrix cristata
GGAGACCTTGGGAACAGGGTCCAGAATTTGTGTTTTACCAAGTCCTTCTGATGAATCAGATGCATGCTAAAATTTCAGAACGACTTCCCTGGGTTTTTGGCTGAAACCCCTAATGGGCCACAGCTTAGAAATGTGAGCAAATAACTAGACCAGAAAACTGTACATGAGCTTCAAGTCAGCTCATTCCCTGACTAAGTTAAAGTGGTCTGTTCAATTCTATCAGGAGCAAAATAAACCCTCTCAAATTATCCCTACAGTTTTTTTCATCTACAATGTCTCACTTGCAACAAACAATGAACAGGCACACTGAGATAAAAGACCAAGTAATCTAACTATGATTGAAGAAAAAAATAGGTAAGAGACTCACAAATGGTTAAGCTATTAGAATTTTAAGACACACACTTTCAATACCTGTGATTGCTATATTTGTAAAGATGTTTTAGAAAGAAATGAAATCAAAACACAGTCAAATCAAGACCTAACTCTAAAAAATATAAATTTTATATTGAAGTTAGATTTACACAACAGATCAGAAAAAGGTTAAATTATTGAACTGAAAGATAGGTTAGCAAACAGTAGCCTAAAGCATAAGAAAAAAAGAATATAAAATACAGAAATGAGTGTAAAAAAACATATGAGATAGAGTTAAAAGGTATAGAATCCATGTAATTAGAAGGTCTGGAAAGACAGGGAAAAGACAGTATTTGAAGAAAGAACTGCTGAGAAATCTTCAGAGTTGATGAAAGATACCAAGACTCAGATCCAAGAAGCTCAGTGAACACAAAGCCCAATAAACAAAGAAACTATGCTTATGCTCATTATATCAACTCTGTTAAAATGCAAAGACAAATAAAATAATCCTGGAATATGAGAAATAAGAAGATAGATAACCCTCAAAGGAGCAAAAGTATGATTAAAAGCTGACTTTGCAATGTAAATGACAGAAGTCAGAATACAATGGCATGATATCTTCAAAGTGCCACAAGGAATAACTGCTAACCTAGCAAGTGAGCAAAAATATCCTTCAAAGATTTATGTGAAAAAGATGTAATACAATGAAAACCTGATAGAATCCATTGCCAAGAGATAACCATTAAAAGTAGAAGTAAAGTGAAGTCTTTGGGAACAAGGAACAACTCCACATAGAGATACAGAGAGGGATACAGAGAAATAGGAAAGCAAACATGGTCAAATCTAAAGGACTAGATTATAAAAACAACAACATCATAGGGGATTTTAAAATTTTGTGTAATCAAAACATGACTAAAAATGCCTCAAAAGATAAGAGAATGAATAAACGAAGTTAAAATATTTTTGGTCCTTTCTTTATCCTGGAAGTCATAAAATTTCCTGATTTATATTAGATAGGTTTGATGGTGGTGGTGGTGCGGTGGATCAGGGCCCAGTACACACTCTTCAAGCACTCTGTCACTGAGCTGTGTTCCAACCTCTATATGAGACACTTTTAATTCAAGCATAAATATTGTAATTTCTATATTAACCAATAAAAAAAGGAAAAACTATAACTGACATATTAATTGAGAGGCAAATGGAAGTAATGAAAACTGATTAATTCAAAAGGAGGCAATTATGGAAATAATAAAAATATACAAATACTAAGATACTAGATTTGCACCTAAATGCATCAGTATTTACATTAAGTACAATTGGACTAAATGATCCAATTAAAAAACAAATATTTCAGAATGGAAAAAATTGAAACTATTACTTATAGGAAACATAACTATAAGAATTGAGGAAGTTTGAAAATTCAAGGACTGAAAGAAATGTGTAACTGTGTGGAAGCTGACACAGCTATACTAATATAGCCAAAACAGACTTGAAGGCAAGAAATATTACCAGAGATAAAAGGAGCATTTTTAAATGACAATACTGTTAATCCACCAGAAAAATAAAACAATTCCATATGTGTATATATTTCATAAAATAATCTCAAGATAAATAAAAAACAACAAAACTAAAAGTCCAAAAAGACAAATCCATGATCATATCTCTTTTAGTAATTCATAGTACAAACATAAAATCAGTAAGAATATTAAAGATTTTATCAGCCATTATTGACTTAATTGATATAGACCATTTTATCCAACAACCATACAGCTTACTTTCTTTTTAAGTGACACATGGAACATTCATCAAAATGTGACCATATGCTAGGCTTAAAGTATGTCTCCCATTTCAAAAGACTGAAGTACTTAAATGATCTTCCCCACATCTCGGAAGCATTTGTCTTAGGTGATTTAAACACTATGCCTAAATCTTTCTTACTCTTTCTTCACTGAATTCACAAGCTAAACAAGTTCAGCCCTAGTTTAAAATTACTCCAAACTACAAACTACAATTAGACTGTGAGTTAAATGCAACTGAGCTTTTTCCAATACACCAGGCCGCAAACCAACCAACCAACCCTAACCAACCAATTAACCACCCAACCCAGAGACTCTAGACTTACCTTCCGTTTCAGAGGGTACCACTTCAGTTGTTTGTTCTGTTTGCTGTCCCAGTCCCATGTTTCCAAATCAAGTTCCACCTCCCCTAGGAAACTGTTGCGCTTAAATGTATCCCGATGCCAAACAGACAGATTCAGCTTCTGGGTCTTTAAGATTTGCTTTTCGATTTTATACTGCAGTTCAAAGAAGAAAATTAAAATGATGAACAACATCACATTATGCCAAAGTTAGACATAGAGATGAAGAGAAAAGTCATCTGCGTAGATCAGATTTTCTCATCTGTTAGGTTTCAAGTCCCCCAAATATTGCAAAGTCATCTTATCCTAAGTGTCCTGTTTCTAGGAGCTAAAACCCATCTTTCATAAAAGCTGACATTCTTTCCCCTCTGGAAAAACAAACTGTGGCTCAAATATCAGAGCTGGCAATGGCTTTCTAAAAAAAACAAAAGCCAGTTATTCAATTTTGCTGGATATTTTTAGACTAGATATACTATAAATCAAATTCAGTTTAAAAATACAATCAAATTTACTCCAGTTCTGTTTTCTACCTGAGGATAAAGTACTTTCAAAAACATTTGTTTTTTAGAGCATTTTTATGTTCATAGCAAAACTGAGCAGAAAATGCAGAGTTCTGCAATACTGTCTTCCCCACATACGGACTCCTCACTGTCAACATCCCACAAGGAAAAAAAGATAAACTTGTTTTTTTCCAGCTTCACATGGTCAAGTAGACAAGATTTGGTATCCTGACAGTTTTTCATCTCAAATATAGTCGAATCTTGATTACATGTAATCATGGAAGGAATAACAGTACTTCTAAATATAATCTCCATTTGGCTTTATGACACACTACTTGAATGTCCATTTTGGTTGCAGCAAACTTGCCTTTCTCTGAGTTCACCATGTAAATTAGCTGGCTTTTCCTGAGTATAGGGTTGAAGTAGCTGACCCACAAATAGCTTGGGTACTGGGATATATCATAGTCAAAGAGTAATTAAAAATTTGCTATAGAAGCCAGGCCTGGTGGTCCATGCCTGTAATTCCAGCACTTGGGAGGATGACACAGGAGAATCACCATGAGTTCAAGGCCAGCCTGGGCTACATAGTAAGTTCAAGGCCAGTCTGCACTAGAAAGTGAGACCCTGTCCTAAAAAAAAAAAAAAAAAAAATTGCCTCACTATAGAAAATATACAAGTAGCTAATTCAACCACAGATGACTGAGAGTTCATTTACCTGTTTCTTCCTTTTTCCAAAGGATAATCAAAAATTTAAGATTTTTCAGAAAGATGGAAAAAAACAACATTTCTTTTATTTTTAGTTTCAAATGGTCTGTTAACCACCACAAAGCAAACATAATGCAGTTTGAAGGAGGGGAGAGAAAGAATGTGGGTAAATGAGCAAGGTTTACTTTCCATTCACCTGTCCATCTACCTTTCCTTCCAATAGCATTTTTTAGTACTTATCCTAGATACTGTACTACTAGTCAATCTTTGTTAAATATTTAATGTGTGCTAATCACTTCACACATATTAACTCTTTTAATCCCCACGACTATCAAAATAGTTAAGTACTATTATTTTGCTTTTGCAGATCCCAAAACATTATCCCCTATCTCAGATCTGAGGTAACTCAGATCTGGGTTATTTGCCCATAGGCACACAGTGTTAAGTCCCTGCCATCATGGAACTTAAAATTTAGTGTCAAGGTAGAAAACTAAACTACTCATCTAAGTGCTGAGCATTGGAACAACTTATCATAAAGCAATGTGATTAAGGCAGCAGGGCCGGGGAAACAGAAGTTGTTAAGCACAGGTCTTTCCAGGAATAAGCATTTAAGACTGTATAGGAGGTAGCTAGGGAAAGAATATGGGAAGACTATTACAGCCTCCAGGAACAGAAAGTCACTACAGTGAAAGAAAATGTATTTCCTTCTAAGTACAGAAGGGAATATAGGGTGACCAGAAAAAAGGCTAAGAAAGAATAAAGTTGAGGCTGGAGCTCAGGTTGTGCATGTTACAAAGGATGAATCTGACCTTTAGGGTAATGGAAATCTTGAAAGATTCTAAGCAGAAAAACAGTGATAAGAATTGGACTGTAGACAATATTTCTGCTTGTAACACTAAACTATCTACTATATATCCTCAAGCAAATTTCTTTACTTTGCTAAGCTTCACTTGCCTGTCTGTGATATGGACCTTATACCGACCTGCATGGAATGCATAAGGAATACATGAGATAATGTATGTACATTCATTTGTATCATCTCACACAAAGCACATTCTCAGAAAATGTTCACTCCTTTCCTTCTTTTCCCTTAGTGACTGCCTTTGTGCAGATATTATGCAACAAGACATGGCTATTTCAATGCACAGGTCACCATTTAGCATTCTTCTATACAGAGTTTACAGATACCCGCAATATCTCGTTGTACACAGGATTCAAGGTTTTCTTTGCTACGAGTGTTTTCTTCTTGCCCACTTTGCCTTTGTCTGGTAACAAGTAGGTCTTTACATATCTAAAAAAGAGATGTGAATAGACAAGAGTTCAGAGAAGATAAGAGTGATGTTCCTACTGCTACTTTTAAAAACGTAATAAAAACTGACCACAGAATTTATTTTACAATATTGAGAAAAGCAGTAATTAATAAATGTTCCCACCAACACCTTTATACTTTTAACATTCATTTAAAGAGATTTCAGTGGAATGGATCGCTTAATATTGTTTTGAAGAGTGTTAAGGGGAATTTCCTGAATTCATTTTTTACCTTTGGCCTTAGTTAATAAGTATGTGTAAGGGGTGGGGGCAAATATCTAATACAGTGTTTAAATCTGTTAGTTTGTTTCTTATTGAGAAATGAACCAGCAAATTGGTGCTTGTGGTTTTATTAAACTGTTACTGAAAAAAAATTAGTCTTGACATACATCTAATTGAGCAAAAATTAGATGCAAAAATAAAAGGATATTGAGCCATTGTTTTTATAATTATAATAATAATAAAGAAAAAGGGATTAGGCTTGACACAGCAAAGTAATTAAAAATCACACTTCCCTTCAACTTTTTAAATATTCTTTTTAACACAGTCCCACGCAGACCCTCCTTTTGATTATTTTCTTTCCTTCCCAGTTCCTATAGGATTAATGTTTGAAAATCAGCAGAAAGTAGATACTGTAACTCCAAAATGTACTCACGGGTCTGAACGCTGTTTTTTAACATCTGCTGCTGCTAAATCCTTACACTGGGCCACAAAAACATGCAGTTCTTTCAGTGACTCCACATAGTCAACCGCAAACTGAATATTTCCTTTCACGTCCAGATTGCCGAAGTCTCCACTATATACACTCATCACACTGCCACTCACCTGAGAACATCAGAAACACGCAGTGTTTGTCTCTGCCACATTCTTGAACCCAGTGCAAGGATCACAGCTATAATCCTTGCTTGGCATCATTTCTCTACCTTGCATATAAAACCAGGTGATTTCATATGGGATAAGGACATTAACACAGACAACCTCAGGTGATCGACATTACTAGGGTTTTTTTTTTTTTTAAATTGCTCTTAAAGGACACAGATGAAAAGGGAAATGCAAAGTTATTTAGATGCTGGCTCATTTCAAAACAGAGTGATTTTATGCTAGGTGGCATTTGAAGTTCCATTTTTAGGCATGCACTGTATTTAAAATGCTAAAGATATGAGAAACCCCAGGCATACAAATCACAGTGAGGAATAGCTTAAATTTCTAAGGCACAAAGAAGGAATTTTACCATGTTACCCATCCACTGAATCTAGAAAAATGCTTACTGAGCCATGCATTTTTGGAGGTCAAGACAGGTAGAAAATGGATGATCGATGATGGGTGCTTAAAGACCTACCAAGGGCAACCATTAGATTATCACAGAAAATCAATTTAAATAGATTTTTAAAAAAGGTTTCAGAAATGCAAGCCTAATAAGAATTTAAGCACAGCTTCATCATTTGTGTAGCATACCTGATATGTATGCGTATCAGGAAAACATTTAGCTGAGTGTGTATCAATACACTTACATACGTGTATTTCTGCACACATACTAATGCACATTTTATGCAAGCACTAAAAGCACACTTTAGCTCCCTCCCTTTATGCAAGAAGTTCCATGTAAAATCAAACCCTTAAATTTGATCAACTATACTTAGGGAATTTCCCTTTTAAAACACTGTTCTGGGGCTGGGGATTTAGCTCAGTGATTAGAGTGCTTGCCTTGTAAGCACAAGGCCCTGAGTTCAATCCCTGGCACCAAAAAAACCCCAAAAACAAAAACCAAAAACCAAAAAACACTGTTCTGTACTTTGCTATAAGGCGAAGACTCACCTTTCCTATTCGATAATACGAATCAATATATTTATTCAACCAGTTTATTAAAGAGAGACACAATTATATGCCTGTAACAATATATAAAAATGTATCTGATATAAACTGATTTTATAATAGTTACCCCATTTGTTATGCAGAAAAATTTAGTGATTCATCTAGTTGGCAATCTATTTCTGAAATACGGTACTTATCCCCAAAATTTTTATTCATAATAACAAATAGGACAACCCTTATTCTTAAAAACATATTTAGTTCACCAGAAGCTAATTATGGATTAGAGAAAATCCTTGTGCACTTTCAAAGCCTGAGAATGGCAACAGGAGGCCACTTTACAATCAGCAGAAGCGTGGCAGGGCAAAGTTTAGAGCAGAGGAGAGAGACTGACACGGAGCCTTTGTTTACATACAGAAGACAAGGACGTCATGCCAGAGGAGCTGCTAAGATTGGTTAAAGAGCCCGGGCTCTTCTTGTGTCTGCTGAGCTGATAACTGCTTTCTGATGCTGTATCTGTTTCTCTGTCATCACTCTACAAAACATCATACAATATGCACAGAATTTAAATTCAGAATGAGTCAAGGTCACAATCTATGTTTAGGCAAAGAGGATATCTTGGTATCCACAGTTCTGTGACATTTCCCAAGGTCAAAGGATTCTAGGGGTAATTACCAAACAAAGGGATCCAGGATGAAGTAAGTGGTCTGCACTAGAACTCACATAAGGAGCTGGCAGTGCTTAGCTACCTGAATAATAAAGAGATTTTTCTACCTGCAAGGTGGCTCCAAGGTGCTATAGATGACAGCATTATTGTGAGCTTTTGTGTTACTTTTTAAATATTTATGTTCCTCTCATTATCATCATTTCCCTAGCTTCCCTAAAAAACCAGATTTTTTACTTGAGATACTATTAAACTAGGCGAAAGAAATGTTAGTCTGATCTGTCTCAACTAGTTCTATATAAATTCTTTAAAAATTTTAAACCATCTTCTTATGCATTCCTATAGTATTAGTGTGCTTATCTTTTTGTTGCTATAGGAAAGTATATTAAATTATACATTCTACCCACATTACATTTTAACACATTTCTTTAAAAAACTAAAAAGCAGCAAGACACTTATTTTAAATATGTCCCCAAAAATATCTACCTGGGACAAGAAAGAAAAGTTTCAGTAATGAATTTTATTGTATTTATATCTAAACTTTGTTGGATGGTAGCCTACAAAATTCAAGATTCACAATGAGCTGTGATGGGGTTAGAGCGCTTATGGAGCAGTTCACTGGCTCCTAGGGTTACAGAGGAGTAGTTAGTTCATGCCAACAGTGTCCAAGAACATGCAATTATGCATCAACATAATGGGTGCCAATTCTAATGCAGATGAATAAGGGAGTTAAAGAAAAAGAAAAATAATGACTTCATGGGTGACAAAAGAATCCTCTTCCAAGAATTAAAAAAAAAAAACAAAAAAACCCATAGCCTTTAAATGACTCTGGGGTCACACACGCTCTCCACATGCTTAATAATCACCTGTCATATCTGGGGATAATGGTGTTATCTACCTCCCATGCTGGTTGTATAATTAAGCGAAATAATAAATGCAAAGTCCCTGGCACCCAGTACATGCTCCTTAAAGCTTGCTGTGTCATTATTACTTTTTACCTTAACAAATGTTTTCAAGGTAGTCATGCTACCTAGATTAAGCTACTACAAACTAACCCATGGCTACAGAAGGATCATTATTTCATGCCAACGTACTTCTGCTTGAATTTCTCATTTTGTACCAACTTTGAAACAAAAGTCACATTCCCAAATCTGTGCAGTCTGACTTCACTGACCAAAAGAATTATTGTTTGAGTTAAATGAGACATGTCTTGCCTTGTCTCTGGATCAACAGCACTGCCTCTCTTGACTTGGAAGGCAAGGGTCAGTACTGCTTTGGTCTCCGCTACAGCAGAACACAACGCGCTGACCAGACATAGCAAGGTTACCTATCTCCCTCCATTTTTCTTTTTCTTTCTTTTTTTCTTTTCATTCGTTTGTGATATGGTCTCACTGTCTAGCCCAGGCTGGCCTCGAACTCGCAGTGATTCTCCTCTCTTGCTTCCCATGTACTAGGATTACAGGCATGTGTCACCATGCCCACTGGCTCCATTTTTCTGAAGGTACAAAAGACAAACTTGCCTCATCTTGTAGAAATGCTGGTACAGACTTGCTCATCCTTTTGAGTTTGTCAGGGTGGGAAAACTGATTACCAGGTTGTGAAGGCACTGTAGAAACTAAACAGCAGCATTTCAATTTCAAAATTATTCTTACAATTTTCAGGTATCAGGCAAAATTGAAAACACACTTTTCTTTCATCTTTGAACAGACATGTTTTATAAAAAGTTTAGAGGCACAGTAGTTCACATGCCACAGGATCATGAGGTAGGCAACATGCAGTTTTTATAAATTGTATATAGAAAGAACTAGCAAAGAGTTGAACCAAATAAAAATTAATTTTAAAAATACAAGTTCTTACTGAATTGGAGCAGATTTAAATTACATTAAAATAGTCTGTCAATGTGAATTGGTTTTACTTTTTTTCACATTAGAGTTTTGAATGCCAAGTTTTTTAATTTATTGGTTCATCTCCTTGAGATATATTATTAACATGCTGCAGGCTGAAAAACTATTTCATCTGGATAGTAAGGATATTTATACACACTTCATTGAAAGTATTCTTGACTGCTGAGTGGCTAAGAGCAAGTTTATTCATTTAGTGATCATGAGGATTCCTTTTGTGACATTGCTCCTCACTTAGAATTATAAAAGAGTATAATTTAAAAATTATTTTTTGAAACTATAAATCATTTAGATACCTTATTAAAAGAGAATTTTCAGTATCCCAAGGCCAAGTTTAAATGGCTTAACATAGAATATTCTAAGAATGTAATATGAAAATATAGCATATTCAGTATTGTCTGTCTGATGTAATAAGTGGAAGGCACAATAAGAAGATGAATTATAATTTTTGTTTGCATATCTCTAGTTAGAAAACTATGTTTTTCTTTTCCTAATAATAAAAATGCATAAGCTTTTCTTATGTTGAATCATAGCTCTTATAATGAAAGAGTTAACATTTCTTGGGACTCTCAGAAAAGTGCCTGACATGTAGTAGGCTCTGTATGGGTATTTTTTAAATAAATAAATATTATTGCATGGAAAATCTTTAAATTATACTGTGAACATAATACATATATATTAACTTGGCTTTATCATTTAAAAGATAATAGGAAAACAGATAAAAAAAAGTCAAATTATATTTCTGTGTATAATACAAAAGACTCAAATTTGACCCCTTGATATTAGCTAAATTCACTTTAATTGAAAGAAATCTAATGAAGGAAAAACTGAAATTTGAGCTACACATACTAAATACAACTTTCAGGCATTCGGCATAAATTGAAAACACTCATTTCATTCATCCATGAACAAACATGTCTTACAAAAAGGTTAAAGACACAGCAGTTCACATGCACAGGATCTATCATTTGGCCTTAAATATACTCCCAAATCCATTCATAGTGTCTCATTAGCATACCTACTTTAATTCATCATTTTCGGGTAAACAACTGTTAAGTGTGCGTGTGTACTAAAGTGAGTTATATTGGTAGTAGTGTAAGATTATGTCACATAGTACAGCCCAGGGAGAATAAAAACTTTTTTGTTACAACCTGTTATTATTTTCCAAATATACCATTTTCCCAGTATATTGTTGGATAATGGTATGCAAATTAAACTCAGTTATACCCACTACTCGAACGTAGTCAATTCTACATTTATGGGTTTAAGTTATTTATATTTTCATCATGTATTTGATTTTGTCTTATGGCAAGAATATATTCTTTACTGGTGAAAAGACACTAAGAATGATTCTGGAAAAGGTTAAAAAAAGAGAAATTAGTTTACTCAGAGCGCAGCACACAACTGGTCTACCTGCTTGATCAGGAGCTGTCTGAGCCAGTTAGGAGGCCATGAATAAAGACATAGCTATACTGGCACAAGTTTATGTAAGATTTTCTTTCACTCCTCAGGCTAAATGTTGAATAAAACAAGGCAAGATAAAGTCAGATGCCCAAACTTGAGCATATCCCAGCTCAAAAGCAACCGGAAAAGTCTGTTTATTTAACACTTCTTAGAAGCATAAGTCTTATATTGTCTGAGCAGCACATACTTACAGGGCCAGGCCTGAATTGCTTTCTCTCCCAGGCAGGTCTTAAGAATTTGTCAAGTCATGTGCCAAAGCTCAGCACCTTCACCCACTAGCAGGCAGAGCTCAGGAGCAGTCTCAGATTTCATACTAGATGTCACTGAATTCTCGCATCAGCACATCGCTTATCTAATGATGCCTTCATTTAGCTGCTTCCCCTTAAGGTCTATCAGCACATCCAAAGGCTGCTGGGGAATTATTATTAACAGTACTGTGGAACCGAGGGCGGCAAGTACATCACTGTCTTCCAGTGTCTAGAGTTAGGAAGCTGAATGGATCTGGGGAGCTGAGAAATCAGGGACATCTCTGCATGCTGTGCTAGGCCCCACAAGCATTTTAAAGCATCATTTGTCCTCAAAACAGCTGTCACAGCTAAGGAGAATAATCTTAAGGTTGAACAGAAAAGAGAGAACAAACACTATCTTTGCATGGTGGTGGGCATTAATTAGTTGACAGACATTAGTCACCACACGTGTACATTTATTTCTTAAATTCAGATGTTCACTTGCATAGTGTTTTTATGTTGAATATTTGCTGCTGAAATCCACCTTTGAACTTCAGAGCATAAACTTTAGACATAAAATGTGCCTTCACAGATAGGTGGAGAAGTAAATACAAACCATATTACATTTGAACTGCCAAAATACAGTTCTTTCTTGGGTGCAATTAAATTGAATACTATAAATTGTTTCATAGCTTCAATCTGATACAGAAGCCACAAGAGATCCAATACTCTAGACCATACTGCAATATAAAACCAAAATGAAATCAGAAGACGCCAACTTGTCTTTTAGCATACATAAAGAGGAGAGACTGACAAAAGTCAATAATATTCAGCAGTAGCAATATAAATGTAATATATTTTAAATATTTAATTTTCCCTCAGTAAAACCATGGCTTATTCTTTTACATAGTAGTAATTTTTTTTTTTTTTTTGGTGCTGGGGATCGACCCAAAATGTTTCTAATAAACTCTAATCAGAATGAAATAGTTTTGCAAGCTGCATAAGTTTAGCAATAATAAGCGCTGCATTATTAATGGGTTAGTTCTTTCAGTATATTTAACACTATGCAAATAGAACATTTAGTCATTTTGAGAAAAACCCTGCTACTCACTTCCTGGTATGCATTCATTTGTATCTGGTTCCTGATCTGCTTTTTGATCTACTCAGAAGAGTAACATTGAGAATAAACACCATTTTAACAGAAGAATTAAACAGACATGAAAGTAAAGTTCAAATGTCAGTTTCACAACTGAAACTGCAGAATACACGGGACAGATTTTCAGCTTGCTTTCACCCATATCCCAGTGTGACTCTTCATTAGCCTTTTTAAGGTCTCCTCTTCAAATAAAACTCTGAGCTCTAGCATAGGGGATGTGCAACCTCTGTCCTTTCATGTACTAAGCCACAGAATTGAAATGGGAAGGAATAACGAAGCTGAGATTCTTCTCCACGCCCTCCCACTGACTGACTAGCCACCAGATTTTAGAGAAGTTGCCAAATTTCTCTGAGCTTTTCTTATCTGCAGAATGACTAAAAGCTTGCCCCTCCCACTTCATTGAGATTGTTATGAGAAAAAAGCTATTACATAAAAGTAAAGACTTTTAAAGGGCGCTACATTTTGTACAGGAAAGCTCAGTGAGCAACATGTTTATGACTACAGTGAAAGCAATTTAGAAAAATGTAGAACCGCATACAAATATAAATTACTCATTTGCATACATTCTGAACTCTAAATATTGGAGATTCTTCTATCCCTCACCCCAGCAAGGCACAACTACCCTATTCCTTTAAAAAATGAACCAAGGTAATACATGACCCACTGACAAGCTTCAGGATCTTTTGGCTCCTCACATTCAGAATCAATTAATTTCACTCTCAGCCTAAATTATTTGCATAAGCAGAGGCAGTATTCCCCCACTCTTAGCCTAGGACCTTTCCCTTTTTAGGGCTTTACCGGTTGTGCCCAGTGATCTAAATGCTGAGACTTCAGAATCAAACACAGGAATAACTTAATCCAGGAACCCCCTCTGCTCTTCCTTCCTTCAAAAGGAGTTCTGTAAGTCAGAGTGATAAAAATCAGCTCATACCCATAGAAACAGAATTTCCTATTTATAGAAATTCTTGCTTCCCCAGGGTCTCTGATGAGATCCTCACAACAGTATCACCAGAAGCCTTAAAAATACACACAGTATTTAATGCACTAAGTGAGAATACTTTTTATAATAACTTAGGCACTATTAGCCACATAGTGGCAAATGACGTTCTATTTACCCAACAGCTGCATCCCAGTGACTGTTCAAATCACCCCAGCCAGAACTTAATACACAAACAGACATGCAAATACATAGAGATATTTACCATCTTCAGCACTACGTACTAATTCTTCTGGCAGATTATCTACTTTTGCTTGATCTGTTCAGGAGAAATTAACAAATGGTTAACATGGCTGACCCATGGAGAGAAAAGAACAATGAGATAGTCTCTGGAAGCTCCTGGAGTTGGAAGCAATTAGTCAAGATGCAGTGAGGGGTGCAATCAAGATGTCTTCCCAGAAATACTTTCTCTTTAGATTAGCTACTTGAGCAAGTGCCATAGCGGGAGCTCCCATTTCAGCCCTGATGCAGCTCACATCAGCACACTGCTGCACACTGACTCCCAAGGGTTAGAGGGTTAGCTCAGAGCAAGCAATCGGCTGGCAGCAGGAGAAAGCAGAAGGCTGCAAACAGACTCCCTATTCTTCTGGAAAGGGCACGATGCGAGCCATGACTAACACCTTCCCAAACCTATGGTCATTAACAGATATTTGTGTGAGTGCATCATCGATTGCGTATACCTCTGGGAGGCTCGCTTGGGAAGTCAACTGAAGAGATGTAACTGGGGACCAGCTGCTAAGTGGAATTTTGGCAGGCTAGTGTGAGAGTGGGTATCGGTATTTGGAAGGGAGTGTGCAGGAATACCCGTCAGCTGATAGTGATTTTCTTTTTAACCCTACACATTCCTGAATACTTTAAAGCTGCACCATGGAAATAGCTCTGTGTTTCGTGGGCAAGAGGTTTGCTAAATTGAACAATTGCTGCTGAGGTTTTTTTTCCTCAGGCCCCATCACCAACATAAGGAAGAACAATCAAGGCTGTCCAACAAAGAACTCAACTCGCCTTCTCAGGGAAGCATTCAGGCAGATGTGGGGGCCGGCCACCTGCTGAGGAGGCTGTAGAGAGAATTCTTACACTGGGGGAAGGCTGAAATGGGTGACCTTCAGGCTCCCCTCCAACTCTAAGATTTCAAGATCCTTGGGAGGGTTAGGACTCCATTCAAAATTAGGAATATCGTCTTCAGAGCCCGGGTAACCTGTCAGTTTCAGGAATTCTTAGGTGAAGTGGCTTTTACGTTCTTTTTATTTCCAAACTCTAACTTTTCAGTCTCAATTGAAGATGCCTAGAAACTACTTTAAACCTGAAAAGGGTCAATTATCAATCATGAGCTGGCATTGACTGGCTAGTTTTTACTCAACAGTTCTTCTTATGTCATCTCAATCCAGGGGGTATATTTTAGCTTGAAAATAGTAAGAACAAAATCCCTGAAGTTGTGGTTTCTAAATCCATTTGTGTGTCACACAAGTCCCTATATATATTGTGCTTTCCGTTAGTAGTTAAGAAATCCTTTACCAATTAAAGCAGCACCACTGGGAAACAGTGTACCTAAGGTATTGCGTGTTAAGTAATCCTTGGGGTTATAGTCCTAATATTCAAAAGGAATGTGTGAATAGAAAAGGATGAATGAGAGAGACAGAGAAAATTCCTGAAGCCAGAAACTAATTCAACTCCATATCATAAAAATTCATTAGATATCCAACACTGTTATATTATAATGTGGTCAATTCATAAATACGGCTGATAGCAGTCTTAATTTTGAGCCTCAGATCTGCTGCGTGATATAAGTAAGTTATTTTACCTCTCTGAGCTTCATTTTCTTTCTTTAAAACAAGGATAGCAACAATTCTTCCATCACAGAGTTGTTTGTGTTGGTTAAACAAGGCAAAACATGTAAAATTCTTAGACGATTTGTGGCACATAGTATTCAATAAATGTTACCTATTACTATTAGTTCTGCTGGTAGTACTAGCTACCATAGTCCTTTAAAACTCACTAGAGTTTAAAACATTCAAACGTCATGTTTTGATTCAGGGAAACCTAGTATTCTAGTAACCAAACCTCATGCATTAATTTAAAAGCAAAAATCCCAGCATGCTTCAGGGTGAGCCTCCTCAGCACACTTGGGAAAGGTTATTGCCACCTGTTAATCCCTGTGTTAAGGGCTTCAGTGCACAACTACATGCAGTGAGGCCACAGAAGAGCACACAAGCATCTTTAAGTTTAGAAGACGCATGAACAGCGAGGCAAACTGTATTCTCACTTGATGAATCTGACGAAATGTCTTCTAGACTTTTGGAAGGCATTTTTCTAGCAGCGTTCCTTCCCAAAGTTTTCAAAACAGGATTGAGTTCTTCTTCTGAACCTGTTACAAGACAAAACCGATGAACGCTGCACAGTACAAAAGAAAAAAACCACCTCTTAATAACCAATGAACGCCAGGCATGGAGGCTCATGCCTGTAATCCCAGCACTTGGGAGGCAGAAGCAGGAGGACTGCTGCGAGTTCGAGGCCAGCCTGGGCTACACAGTGAGCTCAAGGTCAGCCTGCACTACACAGCGAGACCCTCTCTCAAACAAACAAAACAAACAAAAAAATAACCAATGAACACTGAAATGGGAGGCTGAAAAAGAGAAACAATGTCACAGGCCTCCCTACTTTTATTTGCCCTAAGAAGTACTTACTCCACAGAAAAAAGTAAAGTTTCTCCTCTTTTTCATATGTCCTTGTAATTTTTTTTGTTGTTTTTTTGGTGCTAGTGATCAAGCCCGGCCCAGAGCCTTGCATGTGTGAGGTGAGAGTTCTACTACTGAGGTACATCTCCAGACCTTTCACATGCCCTTTAAAAAAATAATTTTCCTAGCCAAGAAATATTTGCAAACATAAACTATTATAGAAACAAGATTACCACATTAATAAAAACACGATCTCCTAGTTGTTTACACCTCTATTTTAGGCTCATGATTTATTTTGTGCCAGACTTTGAATCTGTCCCCTTAGCACACTATCTTTTGAAGCAGCCACTTAGTGATTTTAAAAACATTTAAAAACTTAGTTGAAGACCATGGAAGGCAGGATTCAGATGTTTAACATCTGTGTATAAATGGATCCACAAAGGGGTGGGTTCTCTGGATCAACAGAGGCAGTCTTTCTGGATGGTTTAGTAAAATTTCCAAAAAAAATTTTTGGTAAGTAGAAGGGTGGTCAAATTTTATTTAACTAAGGTATTTTAAAGGTGACAGGGATATCCTATCATTTACTAATACCTTTATTTTATAAAAAGACATATTAGAATCAAGAGAAAAAAAGGGGTAATTTCTGAATAAGAACAATTGTTAAATTATCTTTACAGAAAAATCCTCTAAACTGTCCTTAACTTTTTCATTTTGACAGTGAAAACTTCATCATAGATAGACCCTGTTCTGAATGTTGACATTTATCATTGTTTATTCTTGGTGCCTAGCATAGTGATTAACCATAGAGACTTCAAAAATATTTGCTGAATTAATGAATGATTCAGTTAATGAGTTAATGAATTTAAGAACCACTTCTCTCAACAGAAATTTCCTGACATACGTTCCAGTTTTGCTTAATGTTCATATGCATTCCACAGCAAATTGATTCTAAGATGAATTAGAATTGGGGGTGTTCTTTGTTTGAATATAAGAGGTTAATTATTGCAAACCTCAGAGATTTTAACATGCTAACACAGTAATGTACATAAACTCAAAAGCATCTGACCATGGAAACTTACTCCCTCCAAAGGAAGATAATAAGGCATTAGTCAGTTAAGAGCTCAGCTACATGGCATATATGTAAGGTTGATCATCACAATTAGAGTAGCATTTGCACATCCTCAACAGCTCTCGCCCTACTTTTGCCAATTTTTTAAAATAATAAGTTAAGATAAGAGGTATAAAGCTATGACTGTGACATTTTATATATTCTCCTTTACATATAATTTTAAAGTATCTTCTCTGGGCACTGTCTAGGTGATTATTTAATACTATTATTTAGATAGGGTTTTGCTGTTTGATCAGTGATGCTGGTGCACTGTAAGCATATGCATGTTGCACTATATGCATGAGGTGACACAGTTTAAATAAAGTGCAGGTTTGCAAGTCTCCTATGGGTCAGTTTAGCATACTAACTCATAGGACAGATTAATAAGGGTATACTTCAACAAGGTTAATGTGATGGCTTTATTCTTGTATATGTTCAGTTTCAGAGATGTATTTCACTTTTTTTTTTCCTAGCCACATTTGTTAAAATAACTTCAGCTTGACTAATTAGGATTAAAGGTAGATTCCTTGGTCAGTGCTCTTGTAAAGGAACTCAAACCTCACAAATCAGCCACCTAGTAAAGCTGATCTAGTTTCATAGAGATTCTCGTCTTATTAGCTGTGCAACTTCAGTTTAAATGTCTCAGCCAGAGAGCATCCTCTATTATTTCACCACTCGAATCAGGTAACCTCTCATGCCACTGTGCTCTGGGAGGTTCTCTGCTAAAATAGCAACAGCTGATCGGAATAGCAAACTGAGAGAAGCTTTATGCTTCTAGGTTGGCTGAAACCAGTATCCCCATGTCCACTTGCATGAATGTGGTAACTGAGTAAAATCTTTAATAAAATTTAGCCCACGCTGAAGCCAAAGAAATGCAGCAGGCCGGCAATGCCCTTAGTGGAATCATATGAAGTCATCTGACCAAAGTCATAGTCTACAAGGGGGATACTTGGCAGATAATTGAAAATGAGAGGGACAGTGGCAACAAAAATACCACAGCACAAAGCATCTCAGGAAAGGAAAGTTCCAGCCCTACACTTTGTCCCTAATATTTAGCTATGGCTGTGGCAAAACACTGCTCTTAAATGGGAAATCTGTATCCATTTGTGGCACTTTCTTGCCACAGCTTCCTGGAGACTTCTATTTGGATTGCCAATTAAGAAATTATCATTATTTTCAGGAGGAAAACTGACTTAAATTTTTCAAAAATGCTTTGTAAACCTCAAAAATTATTTAAAAATATTTTTAAATCTAAAAATTCTATGGATACATGAGAAACAAAGTTAGACTCTAGAACATAGCCTTTTAAGAAGGCTGTTTCTATGTGAATCATTTGAATAGAGAATATAAGAGAATTTTTTAATTATAAAAAGTTCAGGAGAACTGAAGAGACAAAAAGAATTTAGCACAATTTGGGGGTATTAAATTAATCCCAGTTAGAAAAACACTCATCCTTCCCATCCGCATTCCTATCATAAAGCAGACTCATTATGGGTTAAAAATTCCAGAATGCTCACTGGAGGTATTTCTCCAACTTTCTGCAGTAGAACCAGTGTTTCCATCTGAAAAATCAGAATCAGAGAAACCTTTTTCTTGTTCTTTGTCTTGTCTCTTATATGATGATGCTAACATCAATTCAACTTTACTTATTTTTGTAGGGTTTTTTTTGTTTGTCAGGAGAGGAATGGGTTGCTTATTTCTGGACACATTAATTGCTTTAGGGGCCTCTTCAAAGCCAGGTTCCGGAAAATCCCCTTGTCCCTCTGTTATGTCTCTTTCAGTGTCCCTGTCCTCTGGAGGTCGTTCAGATTTAATGGTCTCTATTTCATGGTCCACATAAAGTTGTGGGGTTCCAGAGATCTCAACCCTACTACTTGCAGAACCACAAAGATCTACTGATGAATCAGTCATGGCCTCCTCTCCTTCCAACACCTTATCACACTGGTTGACCTGAGATTTCAAACCACTTTTACTCTGCATTTCCAAGGCCCCTGAGGTTGCCCAGTAAAAACCGGGCACTGTGTTCAAGAACCTGGCCTGTTCTGACTCTGAGGGCTCCTTCTCAGAAGTTTCTTCCTTCACTGACACCCAGAACTGACAAGGAGGAACCTCAGACATTTCTTTAAGAAGTTTCTGAAACCCAGTATCAAAAGCACTCTCAGTTATTGACAGAGCCTCAGCCTTTTCTATTGTTTCTTGTATTTCCTCAGGATGGAATTCAGAAGCAGCCTGCCTGGGTGCCTCAGCACTCTCTATAAACTCTGGTGGAGAAAGAGTTTCTGTATCCTTTGCATATTTCGATGGGGAGGTTTTTAGTGTTTCCTGGAGTAGTTTTTCTAGGTGAGTATTGAATTTGAGGAACTCTGATTTGGGCTGAATAACTGTTTCCCTCACAATTTCTGCTACTTCCTGAGGTTGCTCTCTGCCACACTGAGCCACAGCAGAAACAGGTAAGTCAGGGAGCTGTGCTGATGGAGAAATTTGGGGAGCTAAACACAATCCATCTTCACGAGCTTTATCAGGAAATACAGTGAAGGTATAAAAATCCTTCCTGTCGGAAACAGTGGTACCCACTGCGGTCCCTGGTGGAATCGCTTCCAGAGGAGCTGGGAGGTTACTTGCTGTCTGCACTCCTCCAGAAAAATCTGCTCTCATTTCTCCAGGATCTACTTCCCTCCCAGATGGATAACTCAGGGCAGCTTCTCTAAGTAGCCTCTGTAATGTATCATTTACATCACTCTGTGCAGGTTTGGGGGGAAGAATGACTTTCTCTACGGTCTCTGAAATGTCCCTCTGAGAAGACAGTGCCTTATCTTGGTAAGCAAGATGAGCATCCCCGGAAAAAGACATATCTTGCGGCGAGCTGGCCACATCTTCAAAAGAACCTTTTCTGTGCAGACATGAAGGCTGGGCCACTGAAGGTGAACCCTCTGCTGTCATCTGAAGCAAGTTCTCTTTGTTGAGCTGGCACTTGTCACTTTTGGCTTTCTGAGTGAGAGCTCCATCTCCCAAAGTTTCATCCCTCTCTGGAAAAGGAGGTATTATTTCTCTCTGACAGAATGAAGTGTTGTGATTCTCTTTTATCTCCTTTTCAAAACATCTACCCTCTTCAGGCTGTAAGTTGGTTCTAGTGGTAACAGGCTCCATCTTAGTTTGCAAGGGAGAGTGTGAGGTTCCAGTTGCTTCCTTAAGGAGTTTGTTTGGACAAGGTACTGCTGTTTTGTCTATGTGCTCATTAGGGATCTCTATAGACCCTTGGGCTTCTTGTTCATTATCAGCAAAATCTGTCTTTTGAAACCATTTCCTATCTTCAGAAACACCTGGCTCTAGTACTTGCTTTCCACAAACTTTTTCACCAGAAGGCTGGATTACTGGTGATGAAGCTTCTGAAAGCAGCTTCTGCAAGCTATCATTAAAAGTATCTTTGTAGTCCTTAGACAAAACACTTGTTTTCTCTATGCATTCTTGAATCTCTTGATCTGAGCAAACGTTTTCTTCCTTAAGCACTGGAGTAACAAACCAGTCCATATTCTTTTCCTCATTTTCCTTCGATGAGTCATTTCCTGACAATTGACGAGTGGACTTTCTGGACGATCTTGAAGGAAATGTGGTTTCATCTGGTGGCACCTGCAATATGCTCTTTGAGTTTAATGTTTCTGTTTCTTCTCCTGCTGTAATGTTTCTTTGGCTTTCAAGTACTTCTAGCTCATGGGTATTTTTTTCTGATGATTTATTGTCACTTAATTTGTGTTTCTGGTTATTAAAAGCCACAGAATTTTTTTGGCTTGTTGTCACATTCTCATAATTATCCTTACTGTTTGGATTAGTCCCCAAGTCCCAAAACTTCTTCAAATTTTCAAACTGCGAGTGATTATAGACCTGTTCTGTATTAGGTTCATCCATTCTTTCTTTTAGAGACATAACTTTAAAATTGGCACTTGATTCACCAATTAGAAATCTGTCTTTCTCCAAAGAAGTACGTGTTTTTCTCTCAATATCTGATGGATGTTGCAGTACTGGTAAAGCAATGTCTCTTCTGGAATGCAAACTGTCTTTCACTGGCAATCGTTTTATAGGTTCATTTATCTCATTATGAAACAGAGACACCTTATCTGACTGGTCAGCTGAAGGATACTTTTTGGATGGATCTGATATTGGGAGCCTGGTCTCTTTAGATTTATCTGAAGAGCAAAAACTGGAGAGGTGGAATGCTTGATCATCTTCATCAAGAACCACTAGTTTGGCAGTGACTTGTGTGTATTCACTCTGGCCTGTAGATAAACCGTCCATGGATACATCTTGTGACTTCACGGGCTGCAACACTTTGGCAGAAGATTGTTCCTGGCTATGCAAAGATGTGGGTTCTTTATGAGTCAACTTAGCAGCAACTGCTGTCTCTCCTTCCCAAAAGGATATTCTTTCCTTCACTCTTGTGTATTTTTCTCTTTGCACTTGGTTCTTGGGAACCTCACCAACTTCTTGCTGTAGCTGGACCTCAGGCTTCTTCCCAGGAGATCCTTTGTTGGCAGTCCCTGGTGGCAACTCACTGTTCTCTGTCTCTAAGGAAGCTTCCAGGATGGAAGTTTTTCCCTCCTTGCTCTTTCTCTCTGCTTTCATGTTGTCCTTCAAATTTGGTTCTTGGACAACTATGGAAGAGTCAAAATTGACTTCTGAGTTTCCTTTATTTTTTTCATGATCATGAAGGTTTGGTTCTTCTTTACCAAAGCTGCCAACATTCTTAGTGTTGTATGAAATTTGGACTTCTGCATCAGATTCTTTGAGAACATTGTAGGAGTAGGCTCTGGTTGAGGGACACACCCCATTTCCTTTTCCTATGCCTTTTGAACCTTGGCTACAGTCCATACTTTTATTCCCTTGACTTAAAGCACAATAGCTTTCAAGTGGTTGCGGTACACCCAAATCTTCTTTTGAGGTGTCTCCTTGGGACAAATTCATGTATCTAGAATTGATATCTGCATCATTATCTTGGTATCTTTCCGAAAGCAGCGTCTCTCTTTCCACTTGAAATGTCGAATCGGTTCTTACCGGCTTCAATTTAACTTTGGTGGGTGACAGGGCTTTTGAGCCATTTTCCTTTAGACCGGTGCCATCTGTCACAAAGGCAATAGGAACTTGTGACTTTGAGTCCATTTTTTCTTTGGGCTCTATTCCTTGGGGATGTTGGAGGGATGACTTACTGTCATCTGAGTAAGAACTTCGGTTAAACCAGTCTAGGACTTTAGATATAGAGTCATCAGTTGTCTTCCTTATCTCAGTGGCATATGGACCACAGCATGAGGATGTCTTAGCTTTTAGAGTCATGAGAAGAGGGGGCTTACCTTGCTGATGGTCTCTAGAACTGCAGTCTGGCACCTGAGATGGCTCAGGCTCAACACAATGAGAGAGTTCATCTGCAACACAGAAATGCAAACGTAGACCTCTGGAAGTATGGCGTGTGGACCTAACTGGAAAATTTCTCTGGAGTCCTTGGTTTATTTTAAAAATTCATGTGAATTTTACATTCTGCTCCATGTTACATTTTAAATATTAATTTTGCTCTTACTCTCTAATCTTTGTATAGAACGGACACTTGGGAAGGTCCACTAGTCCTCAGGCACAGTCATAAACCTGAGAAGGGGCTTGTATCCACTTTTGAGGAGCATGGATTTAAGTGACTTCAGGAAGTAGAAAACCAACTACCAAGTAAGACTGAACACGGAATTCCCTCCCAAACACCTCCATGAGAACATCTGCATCCCTGGGCTTTACTCCAGGTATACTGAGCCAGAGACTCTGAAGATAGGGCTGCTGTTCTAGTGATTATTTTGCATACTGAAGTTGAAGAACCCTGATCTCGATGGGCTGCTCCATTCTACCCCTTTTCCTTTCTAGCATTTGTAAGTCAGAAGTCATTTCTAGGAGCCAAATAAACTGAGGACTGACAAAGAATGATTTCTACCTGCCCCAAGACATCAGCTAACTAAAGGCTAAGAGAGGCTAGGGAAGGATATTTATATTCTCTCTACACTGTCTGAAAGCAGAGTGCGCTATGAGCCTTCACAAGGCACACAGCACATTTTGATGAAGGAATTTAGGCATTTTGCTAAGTCTCATTAGGCATTTAGTTATGGGTCAAATGTTTCAGCATTTCTCTTCTTCCTTAAAATGATAAGCAAAGCAATGCATGTACAGGGATGTTCTAAGAACTGCGTGAGGCTGGGTGTGGTGGTGCACACCTGTAATCCCAGCACTAGAATGCTGAGGCAAGAGGATCGCCATGAGTTCAAGGCCAGTGTGAACTACACAGCAAGACCCTGTCTTAAAAAACAAACAAAAAAACAAAACAAAAACAAAACAAAAAAACCCCAAAACTGTGCGAGCTGAATTTTATGAAGTTATCCACATTCCAAATGTACTAAAAGATAAGCCAGTTAATAAAATCCTATCTTTAATTTCAACCATCAGCCCTGGCTAAATGTACAAACTACAAAGAGTTTATACAATAATTGGCATGTAGTAGATATTGGTTTCCTTCCTTAACTATACATTGTATTATTAAATAGATGTCAACAGCTGTGAAGTTCCTTTGAGAATCTTCAAGAATTCTGTTTACAGACTACTTAATGATGATTTTTTTTTAAATGTCTGGGATATAGGGCTAGTGAAAAAAGTCTCAGCAGTATAATAACAATTTACAAATTATAGTCGTGCTTCAAATTTTTTGGAAGGCTCTACAATAAAACATTAGTAATAGGTCATGCTGGATAATGACATCGCAGATGAGCTTTTTAAAAATTCTTGGTATATTCTTAAATATTTTACAGTAAAAGGCTACTACTTCAGAAATAGGAACACTTGTTTTAAAAATTCACTGCCCGGTAATATTTTGTTTCCTTTGAAGAATTTTTTTTTCCAGTGCGAAAGTGTGATACTATCTTGATGTTCAGAGCTAAAGCTTTTACAATTCACAGAGCTCAACATTTTCCTCCTGGTTTTCTTTCACGTCCCAGGTGTTTATGTGTATATAACTTTGCAGTAGGCCAAAGGGCCTAACTTTGGTCATCAGCAATCCTTGTGGTCAGAAGGGTGTCAGGCCATGAAAACAGATTTAGCTGATAATGTTTTATTCCCAAATTTAATGGTCAGTTTGGATTTTAAAATCAGAGGGTGTAAGTAAATACTAAATCAGTCCACAAGAAAGCAAGTATGGGTTCAAAACTGGGGAAAATACACAATTTTTCCATCATTTGCAATAGAGAAATATTACTATAGACAATTTTCCAACCTTTGAATGAATGTTTAGGTAACTATCATGCAATTACTTCCTAATGCTTGGTTAAATGTTAGTAATTTCTTTCAAAACGAGTTACGTTTTTTGTGTGTGTAGGCTACTAGGATGGAATCCAGGGGTGGTTTGCTATTGAGATGCACCCCAGCCGTTTTCAATTTTTATTTTGAAATAGTCTTGCAAAGTTGACTAAGTAGGCCTCAAAATGTGATTTTCTTGCCTCAGCCTCCTGAGTAGCTGGGATTATAGGTATGAGCAAACGTGACAAGCAGAGTTGCTTTATTTTTTAAAGAAGTGTTGGCTAATTTTTTAATTTTTAAGAAAAGTTCTGGTGCATTCAAATGATCTCAAGATGTTTAAGGAGCTTTGTATTTTAGGAAGCAGACTGACCTGAACATGTATGAAACTGTAGAGCTGAGCAAAAGTTATTCACGTTCGGGGAAAAGAGACAGAAGCTTGACTGTTGTGACTGTAAATGTTCCTGACTGTAAAAAGTGGATGCAGACTTAAAGAAGATGGGAGAGAATGCACAGCATTATTTTTCCCATTGTTTCTGTCTTGTTAAAACTTAAGAATTTGAAATAATCACATAGATATGAGGAGGCAGTTTGAGGCCTCTGCTGAGAGGGGTGAGATCTTCTAGGGAAGACTGGTTAGCAGGAAAAGCAGCACTTCACTGCCTCATAACCAGCATTTCTGGAGTCAAAGAACAAGGAGCTGCAGACCACGGGCAGGCCAACATCAGGGGCCTTTTCATAATAAGAACTCCAGGTCTAGCTTCTCATCCTTTGCATCTAAGAAAGTGAAGTCTCTCTTGCAATTACAAGAGAAACCAAAGTTTGGTAAAATTGTAATAAATTCACATTAGGTGAGAAACAATATATTTACTCAGTGAGAAGGTATTAGTATTTCTTTAATTCTTCTTCTATAGTATACCCCCTGGTTTAACTCATTTTTTAGCATTAGACATAATGGACTAGACACTGTGCTATACTGGTTATTTCAGTAATACCGGTGGTTGAGCGAAGCCTCTAAATCTGTTAAGAGGTACATGCATTTCCCAGTGGCACCTGTCTGAACTCTAGATGGAGTGCTTAGGAGACAAAATTGACCTTCTACGGGGCGGGCCGGCTGCCCATTCCAAGCCCACTAAGTCAGCTTTTACACCTGGTAGTGACAAGTCTCTTACCAGCAGGGTTTGGGGACAATTCTGATTCAAGCCTTGCTAATTCTGGTGATTTCGTTTGGTGCTCACTGATGGTTGGTGACTTCTCAGTGGACTGTGGTCCTGCATTTAGAACTTCTGAGTGGGACTGGAGCCCACTGTCTGGAACAGAATCACAAGTCACTGAGTGATGTGCTTCATTTTCTGGTCCACTTGGGCTTGAGGGTGACTGATGAAACGGCAAAGACTTTTTGTACTGGGAGGGCTTAGCATCATCCTGAAGTTCATTTATCTCCCCTGAATCTTCTGTCCCATTCTGAAACCTGTCAGGTTCTAAAACATTGAATTCTCCCACTTCTCGGCCACAGATTAGTCCAGGACTCTGTGGCAGTTCATCCTTTACTGCAGAGAATCTCACATGCTTTAACGGCTCCAGTGAGTTTAGGGAAGGGTCATCTTCAAAAGAATGGTCCTTCTCAGAAATTCTCTCGTGGATGGTAAGGCCAGGTGACACAATTTTGCTTTTGGATTCAAAGCTGTGATTTAAACGGAGAGTTTCAGAGTCTGTGCTACTGGAACTGGAGTTGCGTTTGAGGATCCCTCTTGGAATCCCTCTTGAGTTCAGGGAGTCTGTCCTTTGTCTAGGAAGAGACTGGTTATCATCTTGCTTTAAATCATTTGATCTGTAAATCAATTTTCTGGCTTTGGGGATTGGAGCCTTGATTTGGGACCCATTTGCAGAAACTGCTGCTGGCACGGACTGCTCTGATTTCTCTAAGTTCTGGCTTGACAGATCTTGAGTAGATGACTTTTCTTTTGACTCTGAAAATTCGCCTGAAAATTAAAACCCATCAGGTGATATAACAAATGGAAGGCAAATCTACAATTTAAAATATTTCTACAATTTAAAATAAACTTATCCTATACTTAATAAAAAGTATGAAAATATTGAGGACAGTCAGGTAGGTAGCAGTAGTACATAATGTCCCCAAAAGCCTTTGAAAACTTATGCCTTACAGCACAGAGGATAGTGAGGGCAAGGAAATTATGGTGTATGATACTACAATGGTGGATACATGTAATTATAAATTTGCCTAAATCTATAGCGTATACAACACTAAGAGTGATCGCTGGGTGGTAATGACATCTCAAAGTGGTTAATCAGTTATAACGAACACACCAGATTGGTGGGAGATGTTAACAGTAGGAAGGCTATGTGTGGATGGGAATAAGGTATATATGGGTAATGTGTGAATCTTCTGCTCAATAATGTTGTGAACCAACTCTCTAAAAAATAAAGTCTATTGATTTATGAACTTCATTGCACAGCAGATAAACGGCACATTTAAATTTTTTTTGTTTTTTGTTTTTTTTGGTGCTGAGGATCGAACTCAGGGCCTTGTGCTTTCAAGGCAAGCACTCTAACCACTGAGCTAAATCCCCAGCCCCCACATTTAAGATTACCATGCTTATATACTTTGTGGAATTTTATAATCAATATAAAAAGTTTTTTTAAAAAAGATTAAAAAGAAAAATTGTCAAAAGAGACATAAAAAACCCACAGAGTCAATTTAAAAATTTCTGTATTGAATTCAGAAAGGTAACTCAATTTTTAAAAAAAGAAAATCCCAGTATCTACAACAAAAAAAAATTTTTTGTCAAAAAGTTAAAAAAAGTAACATGTTCCAGTCGTTTTTCCTACAAAATATTTTATCTACTACATATATGCCCAGTGAAAAATACAGTAAAACAGGTTAGTTGGCCAGGCATGGAGTACGTGCCTGCAATCCCTGCATGCTGGGAGGCTGATGCAGGAGGGCTGAAAGCTTGAGCCCAGCTGGGGCAAACCAGCAACTCAGCAAGATCCTATTTAAAAAAAAAAAAATTTGTTTTCACATGTTCTAGGGGTGTAGCTTAGTAAGAAGGCCCTGAATAATCCACAGTACTACCACCACCCCCCAAAAAAAAGAAAAAAGAAAAAAGCAACCTACTTAAATTCAGTTGTTAAATATTTTTACCCCTTGACTAGTCTTAAAGCAGGTGGGATCTTACAATTGCTTTGGAAGAGACTGAATTTTCTAGTATTTCTTCTTAATGGTATATAAGAGCAGTAAAATCCTTAACTGATAAATACAGATTAGAAGATCATAACATTGTCAAGCAGCCTTTTCACCTTGAGGCAACTCGTTGGTAGGCATCTGACAAATTCTGTTATGTGAAATTAGACTAAGTGCTCTTGGTCGCAAAATTTCCCAATCCACGCACAAGGTCACACACAAGTGGCACCTCCAAGATTGGAATATGTGAACTTCCAGTGACTAAAATTTCTGCCTTCTCTCCCTCAGGGAGGAAATCAACAGGCACAAGCAGAATGAGAAAATTATCAGGACTTTTCACTTTCTCTGGGAAGTTACTTTCGTGAAAGGATCTCTGTGAATTTTCCCTAGTGGATAACAAAGATAAAAATCTCTAGTCCATAAAAATAATATTTACCTTCCTTTGAAATCTGAAGTAAACCAGTGTTTCCATTTTCTGAATGCTCATTTTTGGTTTGTTGCCATAAGTGATCTTCTGCAAACTTGGAACTATTAAATGGATTCTTCCTTTGCTGGGGAAAAATTTAGTTTATTAAACTTAGTTTAAATGTCATAACAGTACCTCAGTGTTAGCAAATGTTTATTATCACCAATATATGATAGTTTTATCCAATCAATTTTATAATCTGGCATGTTTGAAAAAAACTAGTTTTGATAACACAGAATTACCATACATGGCATGATCAAAATATACAAGGAATGTTTAAATTTTTAAAATTATTACAGTAAAAGACACGATGCCATTAATTCTCCTCAAAATACACCCCCTCGCTTCAAACAACCTTATCCCATTGTTCTTGCTTCTTTCTAAAGCAGTTCTGGATGTCCTCTTTAATGTCTTTACGAGGTGTAATTGAAAAAAAAAAATACAATGAATGTGGCTGCCAAGTGCCATCCAAAGAAAAGGCAGGCTCATAAAAACATTATGGTGTGTCCTCCTCCCCCTTACCCCTACCCATCGGGTCTGGTACTTTGTGACTTCTGGCTCTTCCCCAAAGTCAAACTGACTGTGAAAGGTAAACACTTTGAATTGATTCAGGACACTGACACAGCCTAGCACAACTAAAGACACTTACAAAAGAGGACTTCCAGAACTGCTTCGGAAAATGCCAAGAAAGATGGGATAAGTTTGTTTGAAGTGAGGGGGAGTATTTTGAGGAGTATTAAAGGTAGCGTGTCTTGTGTCTTTTACTGTAATAAATTTTTGAAATTTCAACATTCATCAGCACTTTCAATCATACCACATATATACCTTACCAAAAATAATTAAGTCAAATTACTTAAGATATACTCAATGCCAGAGACCTACAAAATTACTTTAAAAACAGGCATCCAAATCAAAACTCCACATTTTATAGGTGAGAAAATGTGGCTTTGGATATATCAAAGATCTGCTTATGGTCAAGGCCAACCTTTGTCTTTACCCAGGTCAGATTTCCACCAGTGCTCTTTCTACCACTTCAGATGCTCTGTGTGCTAGATTGCAGCTGTATGAAATTCAACTGTGATTGACCTTTCCGAATGACTTAGAAGATACTTCAGCTATCCTGATGTGCTTCATGGTTAGTCAAGTCTAATGACAGATTTATATTAAAGTAAGACTGAATATCTATGCTCGCTATCTACAGTATAAATTGGTAATGCCCTCAGAGTAGCAGACCTCTAATGGAGACTCAGGAAACTCTGCATGAAACAAGGGCAGAGGTAGAACCAACGAGCCACATTCCATAAATTTAAAAGAAGCAGCACCAAATAATTTCAGATTTTACTCTCTAAGGCAAGAAATCTGGGTCTTCAACCATGAACATAGTATTCACTAACCTTATCCACTACAAGTGTGACTTCTTACACTATACAGTAAAAATTATCTCTATCTGGTAGCAAAAAAAAAAAGTACTACAAAATTCTCTTTATTCCATAGTGCTTTGACAAAATAAGAAAAACAACATTCCCACTAAAAATCACATTTTTGAAGTTTAAATTCAATCTACCTTGGCTGGAGACAAAGGAACTTTCCTTGTATTTTCCTGGGACATATTAATCACAGAAGAAGCTGGATTCGCCACACGGGAACTGCAAAAGAAACCGTAATTCACAGAACGAAAATTCGCCCATCGAGGAAGCATATATCATGCAATTAAAAAGCTGAAAGCTAGTACGCAGGAGTGGAAAGGAAGGCTGTAAAATCAAACTGCCAGGAAGACAGAAAGAATCGAGACCAGGGGTGACCAGCACTGAAGCAAAGGCAACGGCAGAACAATAATGAAACGCAAGCATGAGAAAGGACAAAAACTTCCACCGGCAGCCTCAAAACTTTTATCGCAGGGCCAGGAACATGGGAGGCTCACAATATAAGCTGTCAGAAATGAACTCATCAATTTTGTTTAATCTTTCAAAGAACCAACTCTCCAATTTGTTGATCCTCTGTATTGTTTTCTTAGTCTCAACTGCACTAATTGTGGCTCTGATCTTGTAATGTTCTCCCTCATACAAGCTTTGTACTTGACTTGCTCTTCTTTTTCTATAGAAGCTTGAGGTTCAACATTAAGTTGTTAGAAAATGTGGTTTTTTAATACAGTGGAATACTACTCTGCCATAAAGAATAATAAACTGAGACATTTCTAGGTAAATGGATATATCTTGAGACCTTACTCATAAGTGAAATAAATCAGATACACATGTTCAAATACCACATTGTTTCTCTGGGATGACAAACTGAAAGTGTAAATAAGGACTAAAATGTATTATATTGGGAAAGGGAAGGAACTGTTCAGATGGGAAGGGGAACAAGGGGGGGGAGGAACAGAAGGACAAGAAAAAAATAAAGAATAGAAGGAAAAAATGGAAACAAAGCTTTTACAAATAAGAGGGGAAGAGGGGTTGAAGGAGGGAGGGGAATGGGAGAAAGAAGCAGTAAGATATATCATGTATAGGTACAAAATCCCTATGATGAATGTTATCATTATATATATTTAAAATGTACCACTAAAATAAAATTTTAAAAAAAGAAAGAAATGAACTTGTCTCAAAGCTAGATCAGATGCAGGCTAGAAAAGCAGCAATAGATTTCATTGCTAAAATGAAGCCCCAGAGAGTTTGTCTTGACTCCATTGGAGGCATGGCCAGAATGGCAATGCTTACTCTAACTCAGGGGAAATGAGTGAAGAAAAGGCTAGGGCTAGACAAGGGACTCACCAAAGGGACAGAAAAGCCAGCAGATCAGAGATGCTATGCACGCAAGCTGATGCGTTTGAGACCTTTCGACCCAACTATCCAAGATAGCCAGGTGAGTTCTTAATCAAATACGGAAGGATAAAAACAAGTAGAGCATCCAGAAGATGGGGGAGGGGTAGATGTCTGGAGCTAGTTTAGAGAAGTAAGGAGGGTTCTCTAGACCAGGTGTGGCGAAGAACCTGTGGCACGCATGTTATTGGTTTTTCTTTTAAGACAAAAGATGTCAATGTGTGAGTTGTTTTTTCTAAACTAAAACCTCAGTATTCAGGTTTCACTGCAGTGTTGATGCTTTGCAATTAGTGTGTTTTGGGTTGCAATTTTGCCATCACTGCTCTAGACTATGATTCCCTATCCCAGAGATAGGGCAGCCCTGGGTGAGAGTAAGGCAAGAAAGAGTGGGAAAGATGAGTCAACCAGGCTCCTTCCTGAACAAGCACCCCTTTAACTGTGAGCAAGAAAGGAATGAAAAGGTCAGAGCGGCCCTGGAGGGGAGAAAAACAACCTGCTCAGGCTGCCTGCTCCAGTGCCCTGGCCTCAGGCACAGGGCTGAAGTCACTATTGACTGCAATCACAGTTCCCTGTTAAACACCACTAGTTCTCTTAGTGACTTCCCGAGTTGAGAGCTTAGACAATACCTCTAAAGGCACAGACTGCTCCCTTCAGGCACAGACTGAAGGCCTGGGGAAGGGAGCGATTTGCCCCCAGGCCATGAGAACTTGCCCAAAACTACTGTCACTGAAGTCATAAATTTGTGGGTTAGATATTTCTGCAGTTCATTTCCTTTCCTTTCCTCTGTACTTCAATTGCTATTTTTGTGTAGTTAGTCTCAGGAAAGGCAAACTTGAGGAAGCCATTCTTCTTTTCTGCACCTTCCTATTTGCTCCACAAAGAAACTATAGCAGATGATACAGATGTATGTAAAATATAGCCCAATCACATGGAGGCAGGGAAGGAGGCAAGGAATATGAGGGAAAGAGTAAGGGACAAATGAGGAACTTATGGAGCCAGAATCTGGACAGAGGACACATTATAGGAGTCTTCTGTTGCTGTAATAGGTAGACACGAACTTGAGTTAAGTTATCTAGCAACAAAATTTAAAAAAGAAACCTAGTTACCGATCAAATTCAGTGTCCAGATATTAAACAGCCCATAGCTCAGAACTAGAGAGTAAATTCTCTTCCTCATATGGAGAAATTAGTGAGTAATCTGAGGAACAACATCCTTCCAGCAGATGCTATGCTCTATTTCTCAGTATGGCTATTTTGTATGATGTCCCTTAGTAAATAAAGCAGTGGGTAACATAATCAGAGGACCTAAGCCAAGTGCTGGTGTTTTAGGTCTCCGTGGAACACTGATATTCTCCTGACATCTTCTTCCTTTCCCCTTCTTGTTCTCTAAGCTCAAACGATTAAAAAAAAAAAAAAAGCCTCTACATTATTTTCTCTCAACTCCCTGGAAATCCTGGTCTTGTGCCTGCCACCCCAGCCTCAACAGCCCTTACTATACATCATGTTGATCCTCCTTCTTAGACATGAAACCAGCCTTTCCCTTAATGAATTCTATCCAGAAATGTATTTCATGTCTACCATGAGACCTCATTTTGTGTCACATATAGTCAGTTGGGGGATGGACTCCATCAAGAGACCCTTGATCATCTTTATACCACCCACAGTGCCTGGTACATGACTGATGAATGACTAAATACAGGTGGCCGGGTTGTGTCTGGCTTCAATTTTAATTTGTGTTGTCTGCCGAACTACAATTCAGCAGATTATTTAGGGGTTTAACAAAAGGTCTTGTTCATCCTATTCAGAAAACAAGAGAGAAGGAGAAATAAAGCAGTTAGGACTCACAGCAGACACCAAAATACCAGAAACATGTGTTCACTAGGCTACCTCATGTTTGGGACAGGGCGAAAAGATGATGAGGGTAGAGGACTTGGTTAGCTACAGTTCACAATCAGTTTAGCTGGAAAATACTAAAACAAGAGCTTATGTTTCAAACTCTGTCCAAAAATTCAGCTACTTCCTAGCAGTTCTGCTTCTCTAAAGGAATACTACGGTGTTTTGCTTGCCTATTTTACTGGACAATTATCACTGCAGCAATCATCTCATTCTCAATTGATCCTTGCAACACCTATGAGATTTGTACCATTCTCCCCATTTTCCTTATTAAAACAACTCCAGCTTAGGGAGGTTAAGTAACCTGTTGTCACAAAATTAGTTTGTGAGAGCTGGAGATTTGGTGGGGTGGGTTGCAGCAATCAAACTCAGGGCCTTGTGATTACTAGGCAAGCACTCTCCCACTGAGCTAAATCCCCAACCTCAAGCTGGAGATTTGAATCCACATGTGTCTGAATCCAAAGATAACCATGGTAACGGCTAGATTACCCTGCCTCTGATTTCTTGCAAGATTAAAGCAGTGGTCTGTAGAAGAAGACTAGAGTGAAATCTTAGCACTTCACCCTTCCTAGTGATTTTTACATCAGTCTCTTATATTTTATCTTTATTGACACTTCTTTTATTTCTTTTTTTTGGTTTTTTTTTTTTTATTTCTTTCAACTGTTTTTGCCTCATCTGTGTCCTTCTGAAAGTTCCATTCCCCTAATCTATTCATGATTCAGGCACTAAACTGAAATGGTCTAAACTACAATATAGGTCATAGTCCCTCTGCCACTTGTTACCTTCCACTGGATCCTCATGGCCTGTGGAATGAAGTCTGAATTCCAAGCCAGGCACTAGATCCCATTCACCATCGGTCCCAATATACCACCCTACTTTTCCTTTCTGCTCACCCTTTATGCCAAACAAGTGGCCTATCTGCTTCTTGCCCCAGAAACTCACCTACCTCCTTGGTGTTTCCACTCAACCAATCCCCTGGCTCTTCTCTCTACCTAAACTGTCCCCGTCATCTTCAAGCCCAATCCAAATCTCATCTCTTGCACTGTCTTGGCTAGAAGTGAGTCTCCCTTATCTCAATTTTTACAGCATATTTTATTGGTACTTTGGGTTAGGAATTTGTTTCCTGCCAGTATTCTTTGCTATCATGTGATCAAGTCTTTATATATAAATGCATAATTTTTCCTAAGAGAATATAATTCCTTTGTGTCTTCTCTTTCTCAGGATTCCTCCCAGAGGGTAGTAGACTGTCTTGAATATAAAAGACACTCAAGGAATTCCACGTGATGAAATTTTTTTTTTAAATTGTAAAGCAAGCCAAATTCCACACCCCAACACCTATAACTTTCTTTCCTCAGACATTCTTCCACAAGGATCTATAACATTATAGGTAGTACTAAGACAAAATTAGTTTTCTTCATTAAGATTACTAAGCTATTAGATAATGTTATGTTTATAGAACCAGAAAGAAATTCTGCAAGTGATTTTTTTTCAAGTGTGTTTGTTGTTTTGACCTTTCTCTTTGGACTGTGAGTTCCTGGGGGGCTGATGCTATTTTTCACCCCCAGCACCCAACAGGTATATGTGCTGGCATGTGCTGGCATATACTGGCATCCAATGCAGCCTGAGCAAATAAACCAGTGAAGAAATAGCTCAGTATGAGCAAAGGAAGCAAATTAGAAAACATGCCATGCTAAGCCCTTCAAGTCAGTATTATCTTGAAGCAAAATATTGCTTGTGGGCATACAGTCCTCCAGTGCTACACAGTCCATGTTACAGATCTGTCAAACACAAATATGCCCATCTGAACATGAGGCATTCTGATGGCCCAGTAAAACTATTCCTTCCACGACTGATTTAAGTAAATCCAAGATCTGATAAGATGAAATATTCTCTTTAGAGCTCAGTATAAATGATGCTACGGGCCAGGCCTCCTAAAAATGTAATCTTCACATTACTGGATTTGTTGTTAGTTCTTGGGGAAAATATCAAATACACAGTCCCGTACACTGCCCTGAGGAGCAAGACTGTACCTTACAGGAAAGCAAACAACTAGGTAATGCTTCTGGTAGAGGGAGATGGATATATGCAAACAGAAACCTTCCAAGAAAAAGAACATTAGTGAGAAAAACAATATTATTCCAGAACTAAAGATATGGTTTTGATTGACTGCTTCTCGTTCAACAAAGAGAGAGACTGGTAGAGACAGTGAGAATCACTGAAGCTAAGGCAACTGGTTCATTAAAAAATTGTGTTTTAATTCCATCAAACACAGTTAGATTGAGATGCACAGTTCTGCATGCAAGGAAATTCTGGCAAATGCCCAGAGGAAACCTCCCCAAGCCACGGAATGAGGTATCACAGTGAAGTGTTTATCACATTCTCCCTGAACTCATTTCTGAAAAATTCTCTGGAGATGTTTTTTAACTCATAGACATTACAGACCCCCGCAGCAGCTAAGCTCCCTCCCACCTCCATGCCTTTCAGTTCTCCATCTTCAACACTTCTCTATCAAGGTCATCCAATTTGAGAGGACTTTCAGGTTCTCCTCCTCCTTTCTATAATCCCTGGTGTCCACAGAGACTCTCCTAATGAGAGATCCTTAGTAAAGCAAAGCAATGAAATCTGGCTGCCAGGGTTCCTGTTGTTACCTTGTAGTTTTATTTCTTTCCTCCCTCTTTCCCTACTTCATCCAACTAATCATTTATTCACTCATTTGTTTTTTCATTAATCCCCTCACTCACCATTCATATTTAGTTATTCATTATCACATCAACTATTACCACTCATTTATTCATTCAGCCTCTCACTCTCCATCTAGTCTTCATTCATTCACTCATTCCACAAAATCTTTGTTGGGAATTATTCTAAATGCTAAGAATAGAGTAACCAATGAAATACAGCAGGCAATAAAAAAAGTCCTTTTCCTAATAGACCTGTGAAGAAGGGCCAATAATCACATATAAAAATAAATAATTATAGGTACTGATAAGTATGATGACAGACAGAGAGATAGGACATCTGTCCATTCATTCATTCATTCATTCATTCATTCCATAAAAACTTGCTGGATATCTACTAAGTGTGAGATACATTATTAGCTACTTGGAGGGCAGGCAAGCAAGATCCTGGCCCTCACCACAGTAAGCAAGGCAGGGAAGGTCAGCCCTGGGAATCTGTTTTTTTGTTTTTTTTTTTTTAGCTCCTTGGACAATTCTGACATCCAAGTCACGACTGAGAACCTCTCATCAAACAGCCCACATAACCTATATAAATTATTAGATATTGCTGTACACTTTACAAACAACTCAAATTCCTTCTAATCTCATCTCTCTAATTCTGTCATTTTCGCCTTTCTCCACTCGCTCAATCAGGTTCTCATGCTCTCTCTCTCAACTTCTACTGTAACTTTTTTTGGGGGGTGGTGCTGGGGATCAGGGCTTTGCACTTGCTAGGTAAGCGCTCTGCCACTTGAGTTAAATTCCCAGACCCTATAATGTTTTGATTGAACTGTCTAACATCATCCTACATACACTTGCTAGAATGATTGCTCTAACAGGTAAACTTGACCAAAAGTCTTGATCAAAAGCTTACCTTTTGATCAAGTTTACCTGTTAGGTGGCACCTTGGGATTTAAGGGAAAAGTTTCGCTTCTTGGCTGACACTCAGGGCTCTTTATGATCCGATTCCAGCTTCTTTCCACACACTTGTTCACCATGCCACACACACAGCATGTCCTTCATACCAGCTCATGTTCAGGTCTCCAGTAATCAAGGTCTACTGGACCTCCATGTTATCCCTTCTGCCTGTATGCCGTCCTCTCCCCATGGCTAACATACCCTTCTCATCCTTGAAGAACTGCCTCAGATGGGACTACTTCTAGAAGCTCTCTGACAATCTCTCCCCTCCACACTGGCATAGTCAGGGTTGCTATTTGTTCCCACAGCTTTTTAAATACTGTTTTCACTCCAGTCATGACCTATGATTATACATGTCAGCCCCAACCATGGATTTTTTGAAGATGGGGACCAAACCTTATTCATCCTTGAATTCCTTACTACCATCATGTGTACTATAAATATGCAATAATGTTAACTGGTTGAATAAGTGATTGAATAAAGGATGAATCAGTATCCCTATAGAATTATTTCTTTTACTGGAGTCTAGTAAGACATTAAATCAATGCTTTCCATATATCATAAAAAAGATTTTGGGGGAGTACTGAGGATTGAACCCAGGGTCTTCATACTGAGCTATAATCTCAGCTCTTTTTTGCTTTTTGTCTTTCGCAACAGGGTCTTTCTAAGTCACTAAGTCGCCCAGGCTGAACTCAAACTTGCAGTCCTCCTGCTTCTGGCTTCCAGAGCACTAGGATTATAGGCATATGCCACTACACCCAGCAAATAGGGACATTTAAGGATTTATTTTCAATAAATATCCTAAAAGCATGTCTAGGCAACCTATGGATTAATGATTCTATTCTCACCATTCATACCTATTTATATTTTCTTTGTTTTATTTTTCACCCCATCTCATTCTTCTATTACCTTTTTCTGGCTTCCTAACTCTTTTTCTGGCGACCCTAACTCAACATTACCTCCCTGGATACTTTGTGCTACAAAAATAGCACAAAGTAGACCCTCTACTCTTGATGATATCTCTTATTACAGTGTTTTCTTAGTGTGAGGTCAAATCACTGAGATGCTCACAATCCCTATTGTAAACCTCTTTCTACTTATGAATTTGCTTTCTCTGGTCGAAGATTTTGATCCTTATCAGGATGCTTAAGACAAGGTAATTCTAAAATCTTTTAGAAACCACCAGAACTTGGGAGTTCTTCTCATAGAAAAGTCTGTACAGTATGGGATTCAGATAACCGGCAGACACTGGACACCTGCCTTATTGTAATGCCTCATCTGTGCTATATACCAGATGATAAGGACTACTTGGGCTGTACATTAGGATGTCACAAACACATCTGGACTCATGACTCAGTAAGATGACCACTGAGAAAAGGAAAGATTAACATTAACATTCCATGCATACAGGCTCAACTTATTTTAAGAGTTGAGTATTCTTTGAGGTGACTTCATGTTAGGTGCCTTCAGGAGAAAGGTGAGACAATATAAGGTAGCAGAGGGGCCAGTCCTCGAAGAGGTGGACTTAAAGAAAGAGAACAGAGTAGAAAATCGAAAAAGTCAGTCCACTTTCAGTATCCTTTAGTCCAAAGATGTGCCAGTAGCAGAGATGGCTAAGGCCCTGGTCAGCAGAGAGGTATACAAAGCATCAAAAATTGTTTCATAGACCATGTCACCTCAAGTAACAAACAAGGAGTTTCTTGTCCCAGAAAAGGCCTACCTCTACAGCCACGACACTTTACACCTCGTGCGTGGGCAGAGTCCTGACCCACAGGGAAAAGCTTCTCATGTCTTTATTCTGTACTCTCCAACTTAACTTGGCCATGTCCTGTGACTTATTGTGCATGTTTTCAACAGTCATTTTAGGCAGGGGGACACAACGTGCTGTTAATGCAGTTTGTGGATCAGTGTTAGTCCATGACCTGATTCACAATAAGGACAGAAACTGGGAGTATGAGTTGAGAACATTCACATGGTAGACAGGATCGGTGGTCTGTTGTACAATGTTGTTGTCTTCTGTATTTCATTTTCACATTTTACAAAAGGCATCAATCCTTGATGATTAGACATAAAAATCAAAAATCAAAATGAAATAGTCCTCCACTACAATTTATAAAGGGCTGGTCCAGCCCACACTCCCAGCTAAAAGTCCATAACTAGAACAAGAACCGTGAGTTTTCCCTTTGCCACTCTAAAGGGAACCTTATTCTCTGCTTATCAACCTCTCTCTGCTTCCTTGTGCTATAGACCAAACAAAAGTGAATTCACAGGGCTGGGGATTTAGCTCAGTGGTTAGAGTGGTTGCCTTGCAAGCATAAGGCCCCAAGTTCAATCTCCAGCAGCAAAAAAACAAAAAAACCCGACAACAACAACAACAACAAAAGTGAATTCACAAAGAATGCGGGTAGTTGATGATGCTTGACTACGTGCTGGGCACTCTGCATTTTAATTATTCATGGCTAGGGCCCGACACAAATGTGCCCACAGATAAAAGAAGGACCTTGCTACCAAGCCTATGTGGAAAATTCCTTCAGAAACTGTAATATGCAGCCACAGAGGCCTCACGTTCTCCAGCTCCTGACTCTTGGCTAAGAAAATATTGACAGGTATTGAGTCAGTCTGTTGAAATTCGCTTAGTCTAAAAGTACAGGCCCCAAAATACACTTAACACACCCAGTTCACAAAGGTTAAAGTATAAATGAAAAACACTGCAGGAACTTGATATGGAGTGAAGTAATGGTTTCTGACCTGGAAAGGAGGAAGTAAAGAATAGCTCCTTCTATAGTTCAAAGCGATTACTGCCTATGCCACACATTATAGGGCTGGCCTGAATGAGCAAAGCATGTTGGTTACACCTAATCTCTTTGCCTTCACTACCACATTTTATCTGTGTAATAATAACATTATTACAATGCCACTTGGAAATGGTCAATTTTCTTCCTGAGAAATGCTATATGATTTCCACACCTTATTTCATTTAATCTAACAACATTCTAGTGAGGAAACTCTGTTCTGACTTATAGAGAAGAGCCAAAACACGTGTCTGAGGTCACAGAAGGCATATATAGAACAATGTAGATATAAATTACAGAAATTATATTATTAGACTCAAATTAAGGAAGATTGAGGGAATACTGAGGCACATTCCTTGCTGGCCAACATGGCCTCAATATAAAATAGAGTGTTACAAATAGTTCTAGAGGGTAAGAGTAGAGCCCACCATTTATGGAAAATAACTGGGAAACAGTACTAATAGGCACCTTAATAAAGTAAATACTATTTATTGTTGGAAATATCTCTGTTCCACAGATATCTCGACCTTTCAGTCTGATTCAGTAGCTGTCCCACCAGAAAATTCACTGAAATCATCCCAGTTGGAGACTGAATTGAACAGTCTTCACTAGAGATCTAGGGATAAAATGCAATTGTCCCTCCTCCACCAGAGCATTAACAACCATACTCCGAAGAGATAGACACCAATAGGAAGATTTTTAAATACCTAAAAGCAAAGCATCATAGCCCAACAGGTCTACGGCAACATAGCCCAACGATTAGCTACTTCTTAGGAAGGACGTACAAATGTACATTCTAATTGGTCATGAAAACATATATGGAAAACACCAAAAAATCAAAAGTGAAATATTGGGAACAATTCTTCATCTTTAAGAAGTATTCTACAAGGGCTGGGGATTTAGTTTGGTGGTTAGAGCGCTTGCCTTGCAAGCACAAGGCCCCGAGTTCAATCCCCAGCACCAAAAAAAAAAAAAAAAAAAAAAAAAGTATTCTACATACATTATCACTAATTCTCACCATAGTCTCTTGGATATACATAATTGTTCCTATATATAGTTAAGAAAATACACTTAGAGAGGTTACGTGACTTGCCCATGGTCAAATGTCTATTAAATGGCAGGCTTAAGAGTTTGAATTCATGTCTGTCTGGTTCTTATGCTTAAATTTCTTCCATTGTGGAAGGCTGTTACAATCTGATCATAATTCATCTCTCTCCTGAAATGACTTATTTTTCTATATCTGTGGTAGCGAACCCATGGCGCATGTGCCACAGCAGGCAGGTAGAGCCCTCTCTGTTGACAGACAAGCCAAATCACCCCAGCAGCTGAGCACTGGATAACAGTTGTTTTTTTCTAAACTAAAACCTCAGTATTCAGGTTTAACTGAAGTGTCGGTACTTTGTGATAAGTAAGTGGGTTTTGGGTTGCAGTTTGGGCATTTGGCCTCTAAAAGTTTCAACATCACTGTCCTTTATGCATTTTGGAGAACCTCTCTGTCCTACTCAACGGAGAAACCCTTAGTAAAAATTAAAAAACAGCTATTGGCGGTGCTGAAAGAAATCACATTTAACATTTTAATATTTAGATTTGTCAGAAATTCTGGAAGCTGGGACAAGTGCTATTTAGGGTTTGTCTTTATCAGGACCCACAACTCTCTCATACATACACCTTTCCTGACACCTGTAACATCAGTCCAGGCTTTGTGCTCCTTGACTGCCATTTTACCCAGATGACACTCCAAGCCATGAAACCCACACACAGACACTCTCCTGGCAATCTTCGTCTTACCTCGTGCTTGCTGGGGTTGCCTTGTCCTCTGGCTCATCTCCAACACCAGATAGCTCTGGGGGAAGGAAAGCGTCTTTGTTGACATTATTCACCCAGCTTTCCTTTGCTCTGTCCTTACTCTGCTCAGCTGAAATAGGAAATAATAAAGACAGGAAGGTTATCTCTTACTTCCACAGTCTATAATTCTCTTATCAGCTCCTATCACTAAGGGCTCAGACCTGAACCTCAGGCTTTCTGAGTCCCAAAGCAATCACTGAGTCTCAGGAGCATAATTACATCTTCAAGAAAAGTCAGTAAATTCCCACGACATTCGCTCCCCCTCAAACAGAGTTCCCTAAGAGCATGGGTGTACCTTTAAAAGTGCAGGTAACTCAGGACACCACTAATGCAAAATTCTGACTGCCGCTAGGTTAATCCGACCTGAGTTGGGGTCAGGACTGAAGTACGGTCAGGGGACATACAGGGTAGGAGTACTCATTGGGATAGAAACACCATCCTTACTGAGCATTTACCAAACATCTACAATGTATGCAACAGGGTGTTTGTGCTGAGATACAAAGGGGGAACAAATGATTCTAACCTAGAATGCTCCTCGCCACTGCCTCCTCCATTCTCTTTCCCCAACACTCTACATCCAAACTCTACCTATGCTTTCACACCCAGCTCATATGCCAGGGCCCCATAAAACCTCTGTGCCCCTTCTCCAGGAAATAACCTCTTTCACCTCTGAACATCCAATATTCTTTCCTTACTTGAACCTCTCTCATAATTAGCATAAACTGGAGTGATGACTAACTGCCAGGCATCGTGCTGAGTTCTTTGTATGTATTATCCTATAAGGTAAGAAGTTCAATTTTTAAATTAAATTTTAACTTTTAAAATTTTTAATATTTTTAATTTTTAAATTTAATTTTTAAGTTTAAAAATTTGGAAAATATAATTTGGAAATTGAGGAACAAAGAGTTCAAGAAAATTGCCTAATGCTACATAGCAAGTATGCGTGAAGAATACACTCATCAGTGTTAAGAAGATGAAGCAAAAAAAGAAGATGAAGCAATAGTGGAGCTTTCAATTGCCATATGCATTCCAAGGCGGTATCCCCTTACACGTCTTACTACATAGGACTCTAGTTTCTTCAGCTGCGATATGGAGTTCACAGCGCTAAACAAGATTTCTCAAAGTCTAGGTTGTTTTGAAAAGCAAGAGGGCTGCAGACAACGCATTGCCCATACAAAGCAATTAGCCCTTATCTGCAAAGAGTGTGGCACTGAGAAAGATTTGAAATCTCAGCTCTGCCATCTGCCAACAATATGATCTCAGCCAAGTTACCCCCGGCTTGTCCAAGAAACTTTATTGGGAAAATAATACTTACCTTACAAGATGGCTGCTGCTATTAAAAATAACAGAGAATAAATGTCTACGATAGATACACAAAAGGTAATAGCTATTTTCTTTATGGCATACAGGATAGACCCAGACAGGGGTTTATACTGACTAACCAAAGTTAGAGAAAAGGCACCCGGTAAATATGTAACAAACTCAAAAAATTCTACATACATCCTCAGATTGCCTTTATAGTCCCTTGCAGAACGTACTAGTTGATTTAATAAGTATCAGTTGTCAAGACCATTGAACAGGGAGGCTGAACTCTGTCTAAACCTTCACCTGACTCAGAAGGTTCTGAATTTCCAGGGTGAAAAGCCAAAGAAGAGGTCACAGACCTCGATGAATCCCAAGTATCTATGCGACAACAACTCAACAGAGTGCCTACAGGGCTTCCTGTGTTTCTCTATGTCACACTGAGTCACTTGGCCCTGCCCTCATCCATCCAAATCCCAGCCAAGAGGATTCTGAGCTGCAGGGTCATAAATTATGCAAAGCACATCTCCCAAAGACTTCCCTCGGCAGATTTCAGTAACGATTCTGACATCCTTCCCCATTCCTCCTTCCCGAAGAAATGCTGGCTGTAAGCACACAGACCAAACAACTTGCCTGCCACCAGGAGCCTCTTCTTTCTCATGGACGCTCTGATGATGTCTGCACCATGGATTTTTTCTCTGTGCCTTTTTGCCTTAGCGTCATAAAACCATTGTCCACTCATATTCTTCAGCTGCTGGTCATCCTTAATTTTTTCAGGCAAATGTCTACAAAAGGAAAAGGGCTTCACTTTGTTGGGAACCCACAGTAAATAAATGAATTCGCTGTGACACTGCCTAAATAAACTTGTAAACACACAGGCAAAATGAAACTGTCAGTATATTAGTCATGACGAACCTCTCAGAGGACTAACAAGTTTCTCTCTGATTGAAAATTCAGAGAAGCCGAGGCCAAATCATATATTTTAATTCAAAGGTTTAATCCAAGATCCTCAGATGATGTCTGAAATTTCTCAAAAGCAGATTCATTTCTTGGTTGTAATCTTCTGTGTCTACTGCTCCAATGTGGGGACCCCAGAGAGGAATGACACAGTAAGCTTTCCTAAACATCAGGTTCCTTGTCTGCAAACAGGCATTTACAACAATAATCCACCTCTTGAGGTTATTCTGAGGATTCAATAAGCTAATAATGCATGTAAACTGAACATGCCCAGTACCTAATAAAGACTGAGTAACTAACTCGGGGTAGTTATCCGTTCATCAGTCCTTTCCATCCTCATGAAATGAGTTTATCAGACTTTCCTGGAAGCTTGTGAAGGAAGGGGGCCTTATGTCCCCAGCGCTTAATGTTAAGGGAATGAACACAGAAACGGCAGGTGAGAATCAGGGAAGACCGAGTTATAGAAGCTGGGTGCGCAGGCAAATTCCATTTGTGCAGATATTGCTTTTAAGGGCTCCACAATCATTCATGCTCACTGAAAAGCTAAAATCTAAATAGCAATACTGCCCTCCTAAAACGTCCCTAATTTATATGGGCTGGAAAAAACACTGTTCTAACAGGTAAGTATTTTGGCCTCTGCATCTATCTCAATAAAGTGAGAATTGCAAATCTCTCTTTTCCTTTTTTTGGGGGGATGCTGGGAGTCAGACTCAGGGTCTTGCTAGGCAAGTGCTCTACCACTGAGCTAAACCCCACCCCCTCCATGTTTTCTTATTCACAGAGATCTACTCAGAATAAAATGGAATAAAAGCCTTAAGGAAATTTTGAAATCTTGAATGACAATGTACTCGATAAGTCCAAGAGGGTTTTATGATGGTCATTTGAGCTAATATATAAACCTTCGTAAAGTAGCAAGTGTAATTATGTTAGCCAGAGAATGTGAAGGGACCAACATGGCAGCAGGGCTGGGATGAGGGGTGCACACAAGTATGGTAGTGGGAAAACAGGCATGGGCAGTTACCCTAAGTCTAGCAAACACGTACCTTCTCCCAAGTGTGCTGGTTAATGTCAACTCTGCCGGAATTTCTTCTCCTTTCCCAATTACCCAGGAACAAATGACCCTACAAGTCTGGCCATACATTGTCCAAATTCTAACAGGGACAGCATTATCACTTCATGGGTCTGAGTCATCAAAGAGAGTGTGGTTCTTATGAAATATTTTGGGTTGTTTCTCATTGCCTAAGGCTTTGAGCAGAACAGACAAGCTCTGCTGGGTGCTGGTGTGGAGCAGGCACTGACTCAGTACTTGCAGAGCAGTGTAATGGGGCCCCGACCACTTGACTTCGAGTCACCTCTTCAGATTCCTTCTCCAGTACTTACCATGCCCTACCTATGAGCACAATCAATTTCTTATTGGCTTCCCAACTGCTCTTTGTGACTCCTGTAGAAGCCAGAAGCAGGAAGGTATGGCAGAAAGAATTTGGGCTTTGGAGGCTTCCCAAATTATGGCCAACTACCAGTTCTGATTCTTCCTACTTGGGAGCATGGGTGGGCAACTGAACCTTTCTAAGCGTCAGTCTCCTTACTTTTATAAACAGGGGAAATGAGTTCTACCCTGCAGGGCTTCTGAGAGAGCTAACTGAAGTGTTTGCCTGAAAGTACTCAGCAGTGCCTGGATCTTGGGAAGAGACCAGTGAACGTGAAGCCTCTCCACACATCTTTCCAACACACTGCTTCTCATCCTTCAGCTTCCTCTCAGGATCAAGAGGGCACACTTTCCCCTCTTCCCAGATCCCACAGCACCTGCCCTCAGCACTCGCTACACCAGGTTACAACGATCTGTTTGCACACCTGTTTCACCCACTAATCTGTCAACTCTGCAAACTTCTTGAAGACAAGGATTACATCTAATCACTTCTGTAACCCTGGCATATAGCACAGAGCCTGGCACAGAGCTGATACCCAGTAACTGTTTGTTGAGTGACTCAATCAAATAAATGCTCAGCAGTCACCTTAGTCTGAGTCAGGCCAGAGAGAATGAAGATCTTGTCACTGCTGAGGTTCAGTGAGCCACATCCCATCACAATGGCAGGGGCTTCTAATGAGACAGCAGGATATGCTCATCACTCGGCAGAACAGGAAAAACAACATCATAAAATAGGACACCTGTCAGCATGCTTGGTGCAGGAGACCACAAACCCTCACAGCATAACAACTTCCAATCTCTCTTCATGAGATTATTCATTTTTGTTCAGCTGGAAGGCCCTTTGTAGGGATCCTGTGCATTCTTAATCTGTCCCTGCCTAAACGACTGGCTGCAAGCCCCTGACCAACACACAGGGACAGACTGTGTGCGCCAGACCCAGTGTAAACTTTATATGGCCCCTGAAAAGGCTGGCAGCCATGAGAGTAAGGACAGGGTTTCTGGCTCCTTAGTTTCAGAGTGGAGAAAGAACTAGAACTCTTTAAAATGTAGTAAATCGCACTTATGTGTTTCCTAACGTGATTATCACCACTAGGTTTAATAATCACTGTCTTTTTCTATCTCAGTCACTTGAAATATTGTGTAGATGACTCCACATGTATGACATCAAAGACGAAGTTTTGTAAAAATGTAGATCATTAGAAAATCTTACTATGGTGCCATTAAAATCTCTCTACTAGTGTATGCTGACCTCTCATTTTCTCTGAATGTAATCACATCAACCACATCAGCACTGGATTTTCTAACAGTCACACTATCCAATTGAAATAGAAAAGATATTTCAAAAAGTTGAAATAGCTAGTTGAAATAGAAATTTGGGGGAAATGATGCCTTTTGTCATTTACTATCCTCTCCACACATATACATTTTGCCTAGTACAGAGCTGAGCATAGAGGAGATAAGACGCCCAAAGAACACTGGTGGGCAGGCGGGCAGCAGAGAAGGAAGAGGGGCATTCAGCCCGGAGAGGACACTGTCCTGTCGGCATTCCAGGGGGTGCACATCCAGGGCATCCTCCTACCCAACCCCCTTCCCCTTTGCGAACACTGACACGGTGTCTGCTTTGTACTGAATCACACATTTACCACTCAACATGCATTATATAATTTAATCCTTTTTACTACGACATACAATGAATTTAGTTAATTGCAAAAGATGGCCATTGTGCCCCTCTGCGTACTAAAGGACGCATCTAAGTCCTATCTGGTTATTTGTCCTCTGGTTCATTCATTAATTCCCTATCACACACCAGGCACATGTGTGGAATCGTACATAAAAATTCAATCTATAGCTCTAACTGCCATTGTTAACTCTTTTCAGGGCACAGGGAGTGTGAGGAAAGGCAGTAGAGCAGCCCTCCACACTGGCTTCAACACCTTCGCCCACCCCCTTTCCTCAGGGGCTCACCCCAGCTTCCAGCTCCTCAGCATGAGCAGCTGTCACTTCAGAGCTGGACCTGGTTGATATTGCCTCGCCAACCAAGGATGGCAAGAACCAGCAGATGACCAGAAAGCTGATGAGTCTCTTCTCTAGTCTTCTCTTTTGTTCTTATTTAATCCCCCAATACATTCTAAGCAAGACTGTGGTTTGAAAGTATTCTTAGATATTTAGAATGTGAGAGCTGGGAGAAACCTTAGGTCATTGCAAATGGCCTCACTTTTTAGATGAAATGATTGAGGCTCAGAGAAGTGAAGAGACTTGTCCAAAGTCACACAGAGCTGGGACAGGAAGCCGCTCTGACTCCCAGTAATGCTCTTTCCACTCCCCCAACCTGCCTCAAAGAATCAAACAGGATTGTGGTTTTAAGATGGTGACCACACTTCATTCTTTATACCAAAGGACTTGACCTTTGATGGAGAATCTGGAAACCAACATATCGGGAGACAAAATAAACTGCAAACATTTCTTAGAGTGAAAAAGGTTGAGAAACGCATCCCTAGATCATGAACGCATCATAGAACCCCACAATCTGCTGAGAGGCAGCACAGTGTATAGAAAGTACACAGGCTTAAGAGTTGGACCAGCAAGGCTCTAAATCTGCAAGGCACTTACCCTCTTCCACTCTGTTTCCTTACCTGTTGAGCAGTTCAGCTAAAATGTTCTGATGCTGAAGGAGAAAATGTACGTGAGGCTCCATGTGCAATGCAGACCCTTCCTAAATGTGGGTTCCTTTTCCCCTTGCTCTGACAGAAAACATCAGAGGTCCTGGAAATCAGTTCTTCAATGACAACTGCCTTCGTTTAGAACAAACTAGGTCTTCAGGAGGCAGCTAAGACTTACAAGATGTGGTGGCGGTTAAAGTGTTATCCACTGCAAACACATCCATCACTGTAAATGTGGCTGTGTGTATAGGTGGTGGTCCCATGGTGCACAGATGTACATGTGCAGCAATTTCCTGCTGGCAGTGTGACATAAAGCACAGGAAAAAACACCTCTATGGTGTGTCATTTTCAAACCATAAATGACTAAAATTATATGTGTACATTACAGTAGTGTTTCCTTAAACGGGAGGGAGGAAGAGAGAAGAGACAGGAGAGAGAGAGAGAGCAGAGGTGAGGGAGATAGAGAGAGAGAGAGGGCACAAGCGAGCCAAAGCCAGACCAATAGACAGAGGGCGAGGGGTGGGATAAGAGGGGGAGAAAGGGATAAAGGGGAGATGTGAGAAGGAAGAGAGCAGAGAGGGGAAGAGTTCCAGTCTGTTTCCCTGCTGTAGGTAAAGAGGCAACATAAAAGACAGTAGTGGGGGCAACAGTGACCTAGAACCACCACTTCTCAAGTGTACCCCAGAGATACACAGAGGTTATCCCCCTGGGTCCAAGCTGATATTCTAGCACTAACAGGTTGAGTGACTTGGGAACTGGATGCTTTGCCTGTAGACACTCATTTTTTTCGTCCATAAAATCAGGATGGGAGGTAACATACAAACTGGATCATCTCCAAAGGGTCTTCACTGAGGCTGGATGCGAGCAATTCAAATCACTGGGTATAACAGGAACAGCAAGCAGATTTGAATTTGAATGTTAAATCTCAGCTACTGACAGTCCTACTGAAAGCCTGGGAGTCCTACTGACAATCAGGGTTCTGAAGCAGGATCTGGTCTTGCAGGCAGCAGGGCTATACCCCACTAGTGATGTCCTCATGGCTATAAGAAGACTGTACTCCCAAGTCCATAAAATTAGCATTTGAAGGAACAGTCTGAATTTTAGTGGTGAGTTTGCCTCTCTAATGCTATTTTGTTTAGGCTAACATTATAATTATATAATTGATATTTTTAAACCACATGCCAACTAGAAGAACCGGAGCACTGTAAAATCATGTTAGGCAAACAAAATTTAGATTTTAAATTTGCAATCGATAATCCATTAAATGGATAAAGGCCACTAGGTTTTAAATTCCTTGAGGGCTGGGAGTGTGTTTCCAATCACCCTAGAATTTCCTTCACATCATTGTCCAGAGCCGTTCCTTATACTCAACAGGCACTGAATTAAATTTTACTGCATTAAATAATAAGAGTTTTAGGAGTAATTTCCTGCTAAGGAATCAGACTATTAACTAGAGCCTTCTGTCCCTTCAAAAGGCAGCGGTGAAATGGTGAATAAGGGGACTGAAATATATCCCTTATCACTGTGTGGCAGGAAGACTAAGAATTACTTTACTTAATCCTGACTTTAAACATCTGAATTTGGTGTTATGATCATTCCCAGTCTCTGAACTGAGACTCAGAGGGCTAAATAACTTGCCCAACAAACCACAGTTGATCAGTTGATCACAGTTGGGATTTGACTCCGAGGCCCATAAGCAGAGTTCTTTCGCTGTGCCTTAACTGAACTTGCTGTCCCTTTCGGAAAGACAAATGGCAATGAGCAACACAAGGCAAAGGGAAAAGCAGTGGACCAAGAACTTTTCTTACCATGGCTTTGGCGCTTACTAGTTGTGTGACCCTGGGACAGTCATTTCCTCTCTTCGGGCCTTACTTTCTTGTCTGTAGAATTACTGATATGGACCAAATCAGCCTCCTTCCAGAGCTTTGTCTGATGGAAGTGGCAGGGCAAACAGCCAAGGGATGGCAAAGGAGCGGCTAAGCAAAAGCCATGGGGTAACACTGTCAGACCAGGGACCCAGTTCTGGTTCCACCAGTCCAGAAACAGAACAATCTCAAAACCATCCCTGAAATTCAGTTCCACACGATTCTTGTGAGGAACAGGCCGCAGGTGGGGCTCTTTCAGGGTCCTTCTGCCCCAGGAAGTAAGCATGTGGCTCACAGCCCTTTTGGCTAACTCCTGGGAGAGGGACTACAAAATGAATACTAGTAACTCACATTCAAGAACTCTTTCATTGTCATCAAAACCCAAGATTTAGATGGCGAATAGGAGGCCTAGACTAAGTCTGGTCTAGTGTTCTTTCTACCACAAAGGTGAATGAAAGTGGTAAGAATGCTGAACATTAGGGTTAAAACATTAGCAATGTACCTAATAAGGATATTGTGTCAAAGGTGCCACTCTTCCTTAAGGAACTCAAGTCAGGTGAAAAATTGCCTAGGTCAGAAAATACATTCATTCATTCATTCATTCATTCACTGTGGCACTAGAGACTGAACCCGGGGCCTTCACACAGAGCTACGTTCCCAGCCCTTTTTATCTTTTTAGACAGGGTCTTGTTAAATTGACCAGGCTGGACTCAAACTTGCAATCTTCCTCCCAGAGTGCTGGGATTAGAAGTGTGCCACCACGCTCCACTCAGAGAACACTTTCACTTTTGCAGTTAAAATCAATCCCAGCCAGGGGAGGTGGCGCATGCCTGTAATCCCAGCACTCAGGAGGGTAAGGCAGGAGGATGGTGAGTTCCAGGCCAGCCTGAGCTACTCACTGAGACACTGGCTCATTCCAGCCTTTCTGATAGTATACAAAAACGTGAGATATTCCTGAATTTACTATCTTTTAACATTTTAGAAATTTTTAAAAAGTCTTAGTTTCTGTTTCAGTTAAAAAATGAATTCTGTTTTTAAAAGTAGATATAAAATACCCATATGTATATATTGATGTAAAAGCATGTATGTGTTTATGCATGTTTCAGTCTTAACTCATCACTTAATAAGTTGAAGGAGTAGAGTTTTTGGTTTGTTTGCTTGTTTTTGTACAATGAGATCTCACTATATTGCCCAAGCTGATCTCAAACTTGTGGGCTCCACTGATCCTCCATGCAGCCTCCTGAGTAGCTGGAAGTATACGCATGCTGCTGCACCTGGCTTGTTCCCAATCATAGCCCTATTTCTGGTCAGAGTCCAGTGGGGTAAATTAAGAGACGCAAGGAGGAAAAGTTCTGTAACAGGAAGTGAACCTAAAATTGGAACCCATAAGTTTAGGCTCCAAGTCAAAACTACCACTTGTGGTTGAAAACAGAAAGTCTCATTTTCTTTCGGACTGCCTCCTCTCTCCCTCGTGCCTGAGGACTCCTCTGGCCTCTTACCTGACTCTCTCCTCTTCCGTCCGCTTCAGGGCAGCATCCCGCTGCAGAACCTTCATAATGGCCTCTTGTTCCTCTTCTGTCAGAAAGCTTAAGTCAATCATTTTGAAAAGTGTATGCAAATATATAGCAATGAATGCAGCTTGAAATTCTCAAGGCTAAATAGCTGAGACTATGACCAGGAAGATTAAAAGATACAAAAATGAAATGAAATAATATCTTGTTCAATTCTGTGGCAAAAGTCTTGTTCACGCTCAGCAAAAGTTTTGGATGGCTGACAGCAAACTCCTACATGCCTCTCGCCACGAGGAAGCAGGGCCCGTGCGATGATGTGGAGAAGAGGGTCTCGGGAGAACACCGCGCAGCTTGTGCCCCAGCAGCATGCCCAGCCCGCTCCCTCGATGATCCGGTCTCAGACAGTCTCTTCTCGCTCTGTCCTTGGGGTCAGCCTGATGGAAGGCAGCAGCACTGGGGCATCCGTGACCTGGGGAACCATGAGACAGCAAACACAAGAGAGTGAGAGGCAGTGCTTATAAGTATGGCTCAGTACACAAGATTTTAAAATGACCCTACGAGATGGTCTCTGAGATGAGGGAAACCAGTTCCGCTGGCTTCCTGAGCACAGGGCAAAGCGCCATGAAACGTGCTGCAGCCCAGTCCCAGACCGTCAAAACGTAGAGCACGCAAAAATGCCTGACAATGTTTACCGATCCACTTGAGAAAAGGAAGGCAGCGAAAAGGAACTGGGTCTGTGTAAGTTCTGGCTAAAAACTCAGGCAAAAGGTCAGTAAGACCAGGGAGATGTGATTCCAGTTGTCAAGTAATTATGAGAAAGAAACCAGAAATAAAACTGTTAAGTGTTTTTTTCTTCATAAGCAGGAAAGTTGCCCTGGAGTATCCGTGCTCTGTGGTGGAGGAGACCAGTGTTGAGCAGAGGTTATTTGCAGAACAGCAGGAATCACTCACCAGGTGCACCCCTAACCTTTGCTGCACCTAGAGGAACCTACCAAGCCCGTCTTCCTTCATTTCTGAACACTTGCTGGTATGTGTACATAGAAAGTGGGGAAAAGAGAGGAAAGATTTCAAAACATCCCACCATCCAAAGCAAGCATGTCTGAGTAGCAACACAGGTGAAAATCCTTTCTTTGTGGCATCTTAAACACATGTGAATTGAAAAGGTGAGCCCTGAAGAATGCCACAGCCAGATGGGACTTCAAATACTATTTATTCCAGGGTCCAGGTCCTTTTAAAAAAACATAGTGATGCACATAGAAAAGATACTCAAAGCCAGGTGTTTGGTAAATGGGAAAGCAGTTACACCCAAGAACAAAGGAGTGTGTACACTAGTGAGTGAAGTTCATGAATAAATTCCTTGCAAAACAAAATTACTTGGATGTAGTTCCCATATGACTTGCTAACTCTAAGCCACTTGGTGAGTTACCTACAACTCTGAGACTTGGTGTCCTTATTTATACTTAACATTAGGACATTCTTCACAGATTGTAAGAATTAAATAAAATAATAAATATAAAACAGCATGTATGTTGCATACCATAGCAAAACTAGTTACTGAAAATATATTCTAGTTTCCCTTTTGAGTTCACAGTTTTGTTCCATCCAGGTGAATAAGACTGTACTTGGTTGTATATTTCCTTATCTCTTTCGTGTTACAACTCTTTCTGATCTCCCCTGTGAAGTTTGGACTTCATGAACAGATACTCTGATGACCTTTGTTTTTGCCATACAACTCTTGCATATTGCCCACAGGGACTACTTAAAGAAATATTAAGACATTACTTCAATCTCTTTTTAAAATTTGCACATACTTACATATGTTCTTGCCTGCCTGTCCTGAAAATACACACTCTTAAAGACAGATCCAAATTACCACCTCAAGGAAGCTTTCTCTAACCTCCATAGCCACAGTTAAGTGCTGTAATAGATTAAATTACTATTCCTAACTCTTCACTCTGTCTCAGTAACAGACCTGGACCCAAGCCCTGGAAGTAGGGCCACCCTACTTCAACTGATCTACAGATAGGAAACCAAGAAATGAATCTTTGTTGTTGGAAGCCACTGAGGTTTCACAGTTGTTATACAACATATTTGTAGCAGGTACTCGATTAGTACAAAAGTCTTCTCCATATACACATCTCCCTTGCTTTTAATTGTCTGCTTTCAGTCTCTCTTACTTGACTGTGAGTCTCTGAATGTGAAGACGTAAATGAACAGAATCCAAATAGGCAGCATCGCCAGGAGATGGCTATCTCGATTCTTCCTGTCCTTCATGCACAGTAACTTTCTCAGAACCTAAAAGCTGGCAAGAAAATGGATATATGCCACATTCTGAGAGAACTGTGTGCTGTTAGGATGTGTTTAACTGAAGTTCAAAAATCTTTGACGTGACCTGTGAACTAGTGAAGCTTTACACAGCCATCTGGTTCACTAGGAATTGTTCTTAAGTTCAAAGAATACAGACAGGAAGACAGCAAAGGAGAAAAACAACTTCAGTGGTCCAGCAGTGTTGAGGGGAAGAGTCACTGAAGAGTCACCTTCGATCAGAACCACAAGCTAGCCAGTGCTCAAGTGCAAAAGCTTCTGAGGGTTGAGAGTTCTCCCCAAAGGTAGCCTACACAATATTCTCATTTTCCAAAGCAGTGAAGGCTGGAATCCTTTCCTCCTACTTGAGTAGCCAGGAGTCACTGCCCAATCAGATGCAGGACAGTGATCAGACAGCAACAGAGATGCTTCAGAACTGCTGTTCACCCAGCTCCCATTACTGTGGACGACATTTAGCTGAGAGCTCAGTAAACATTTCACTCATTCATTCAACAGATCAGAAGGCTGCCACTGGCCTATGCTCTGAAGATGCAACCATGAATGAGAGAGGAAAAACTTCTGCCCTTTAGAACATACATGTTACTAGAAAGAGACACGATCAAACTAAATAATGAAAAGTAAATTTTCATTAAAAGTTTAAACAACTAAGTATGTAACACGTTGGAAAGCAATAAGACCTCGAAGGAGGGAGAATAATCACGTAGGAGAGCTGGCATTTAAGAGTGGTTTAGGGAGGTCTCACTGAGGTGGCGACACTTGAACAAATACTTACAGTGATGAGGAAACAAGCCAGGCAAGTATCAGAAGGTCCTGAGGTGGAGCGTGGCTGGCTGCTCCGGAAACCACAGCAGGCCAGGGCGGGCACAGCAGAGCACGCTAGGACAGCAGGAAGACGAGGTCAGGGAGGAAGCAAGCCAGATGTGTTAGGCCCTGTGAAGACTCTAAGACTTCTGGATCTACCGCGAGATGGACAAGCGATAAGAAAGGGCGGGAAAACAGAAGGGAATAAATGTTTACTGGGCACCTCCTACCCACCTTGTGCTTTACACACACACTCACAAAGATGCTGATGTAGATTCTACCTGTTTTTTTCTGATGAACAGAGCAAGGCCCAAGGATGTACTTGCTACTAAGTGAGACCAGCACTGCCAGTAGTTTCGTCTGGATAAACTACTATGGTGTTGGCATCATAGTTTGGATCTAGAATGTGCCCTACATGTGTCCAGAGGTGGGGCACTGGGAAGGTGACTGGATCATGGAAGTGCTGTACCCATCAGTGGAATGATCCATTGATGAGTTTATAGTTAAATGTGCTGTTAGGATGTGTTTAACTGAAGCTAAAAAGGCTCTGACATGGCCTGTGAACTAGCACCTTGTTCCTCCCCAAGCCCTTTTCCTTAGGCTGCCAACACAAACTTTTTAAGCTCCTTTTGCCTTCATGCCTTTGCATGTTCCGTTCTTTCCTCTCAGAGCAACCTTCCCTCTTAGGTCTCCAGTCATAGTCATTTACTACACAGAAGCCTGGTTAAATAAAGCCTAATTAATAAAACGTTTCTTTTCTAATGTACTCTGCTTTGAGGAGCATTGTGTCTTTTCCCCTGCAGCTGCGGCTGATCAAAGGCTACAGACCCCAAGGGAGGGAAGCAAAACTCGTGTAAGCAGTGACTCTCACATGATGAGGCTTTCAGAAGAGAAGTAAATTGTCCCGACAATCCCATGACATCGAGAACGAAGGCTTGAAAGAGAAATCTGGGCAGTATAAGCAGAGCAGAAACAAATATGTTTGAGTTGGGGAGAATGGGGCTTCACCAAAAATCACCTGATTAACAAAAAGGCTCATCCCCAGTGGTAACACTTACAAAATCCACCTTGCACAAAACTAAATGCTTTTTTTTCTTTTTCCACTTTCTAGGTCACAGTGACATCAAAGGATGAAAAGAACAATCCACAGGTGGTTCAAGAGAAACTGAGGACGGAGTCATGTTAAGGTGACCATCAGAATCCTTGCTTCCCCCAGAAGAAACATCCCTCCCAGGACACCAGACTGCTGGTCATTAGACACCCAGGCCCATCCCACCAGGGCATGAGTGCTAATGCTGCTCACTGCCCGGCTGGGCTGCTCCACCTCTGGGGCTGGCTCTGCACCCCAGATGAACTTGCCTGTCTGGTCCACCTGGTGGCCCCATGTTTCCCTGCCCTTGGGGACACATTTAGCTAACTCTCCCCTTCTCACAACAACGTAAAGGGAAGACAGATTTTACACCCACCCAAGTCTTCTTTGTTAAGAGGAAGATAAAGTTCCTCCTCCTTTTATTTGTTCTCTCATGTTTTCTAAGCCTGTCATGATATTGGTTATTTTTCTCTGCACTGAAAAATAAGCAGGTGGTGCTAAGTACTTTTACATATGATCTCAGTTAATCACCCTGATCACACAGGAAGGAAGGTATTTTGCACATCACCGGGGCTCAAAGAATTAAATAACTTGCATAAGGTCATTCAACCAGAGTGTGATTTGAACCCAGGGCTTAAGATTTTGAAGCCACTGTTCTTCATCTTGTACTGCATCTCCTCTCCGCTTCTTCTCCGATAGACCACATAGTGGTCTCTTAATTAGGGGCAAACAGACCAAAATCAGGTTCCCTTGTTCTCAGCCCAGTTCTCTTTGCACCTGCTCTTCCTTCTCTGTACATTCTAATTCCTTCTTGGTCATTTCCTATGGGCAACCTGCATCAACCCTCAATGGCATGCTCTTCCGTACACAATTTGTTAAGAATAGGAAAATTACGGGGCCTTTCGGATTTGTTTTCTAGATAAACATGGAAAGGAAGACAAGCAGAAGATAGAGGAAAAAATACACCTGTGTCAGCACTGAGGCGTTCAGAGATGCCCAGCTGCTTCTCAGAACCTTATAGATTCCTGGAACCAGAGACTACTACTACAAGAACCTACTGCCTACGTTTGAACTCAGTCAGAATGGTTTTTTAGGTGATTACACAGAAATGTATGTACACGAAAACAAGTTTTGCCCATGCTCTGTTGGGAGACAATGCTACATGAATATTCCCTTGTTCCTGCATGGTCAGGGCTTTCAGCAATTAAAAAAAGAATGTAAATCACTCAATCGCCTGTGTTGTCTAACTTGGTTTTCTTGAGAAAAGGGAACAATTATCTTGTATTGGCTCAAAGTTGCCTCTTGAAAAATATTAGTTAGATAAATAAAATGAACAAGTGAAATGAACCTCTGAAGAAGTGAACAAGTGAGACAGTGTCACGGAATAAAAAAATAAGTTTGCTCTCTGATGATCAATTTCGGTTTTACTTTTCATAGAGGAAAAACTGACAATTTAAAACTGGCTGTCATCCTTAAGATAAAAAAGAACTCTTTTGCAAAGATTCTTCCAAAGACGGAAGCATTTTCTGACATTGTTCATTTTCCTCCAGCTCTAGGCTGATGTAGCTAAGAGCTAATTTCTCCTGGAAAATGGCTTGGTAACATCAAACTAAAAATGAAAGGGAGGAGGCAGTGGAGAAAGATTATTTATATGTACAGTTCCCCCTACTGCTTAATCTCAAATTTGAACCTAATGGTGATATTCCTGGATTTCTGAAAAGCTCATTTCTGCCATTTCTTGGCCTCGAGTTTAAATTTAGGGCACCTACAGGAATCATAAACTTCAACTAGCCCCCATCAAAAGTAGGATCATGAATAGTGGGTTATGTAAAGAAGAAGCATCACATACAAGTAGCTCTCATTAGTTAAGTACTAATAATGAGAGAACAAGCTAAGTACGTGTTGGGGGGTAGTTTAGGCACAGGGATTTAGGAAGGAGACAAAATGACTTGACTCTTGAAGGCTAAATTAGACAAGGAGGTGGTCGTTCTAGGTAACAGCATTGGACTGTGAAAGAAAAAATGTATTCAAAAAGAAGACTAATAGCCTGAGTATAGGGTATAAGTGAGAACTGAGGTTAGACCCCAGGGGGCCTGAAATGTCAACATTTTTGATAAATGTTCTAGAACCAACCTTTATCTATATTTTATTTACCTATCAGGATTACTAGACACAAAAACAAGTTATTAAAAAAAAAAAGGAGGTGAGCAGAAGAAAGTTCATTGTAAACTTCACTCTTGGGTGAAAAATTCAAATCAAATCTAGAAAAGGGATTGCAGTCTATAAAAGGGTGACTTGCCTTTAACAATATACCAAGAAGGAGCGTTGAAACACAATAAAACAAGATTCACCTGGCATTGCACAGAACTGCCATGAAAGCCAACACATCCATCAGTTCTTATTGACTACACAGCTTGGGAAGCACCAGGGGCCAGGCATAAGTCCAAATTGCCAGAGAGTAACTTCCTCTCTCCTTGGAATGGCATCTTCCATCACAGGACCAGATTCCAATTCTAGAAGAAGGCAAGAGCTATGTCCTGAAAGTTCCAACAGTGTACACAATTCCTGCAAAGGAGAGATACTGAACAAGCCTAAGAATCCCTACGAAGCAGAAGAGCAGGGGGGCTATGGGACGTTTAACTAGGGAGCTTAATGTGTTGGAGAGGGTCATGGAATGCTTTCTTGAAAAAAAAAAGACCTATGTCAACTGCAAACTCTGTAGCAGTGGTGGCAAACCTATGGCACGCGTGCTGCAGTGGGCTGTATGTATCACTGAAAGTTCTAGAAGTTCACCATCACTCTGTATAGTGACATCTAAATTGGTAGCACTGTCGCTTTAATTATATTTATGATTGCTTCTAAATGTGCTGATTGGCAGCAGATTCTATTCCTTGAGACCCAGTGAACCAAAATCTTTAGGACTGACGTCCAGGAATCCGTATTTTCTAAAATGTTCCCATATGATGTGGCTATTTGGCCAAGTTTAGGAATCACAGCTATAAAGGATTCCCATTAGTTTAGAAATGGTTGGTGACTGGCTAAAAAGCGAAGCAATTAGTTGACGCTGAACATGTTCATTTATATATCAACTGTTTTTCAGCTATGACAAGACCCAACCCAAAAAAGTAACAGCTGAATCATAAAGTCATAACTAGTTCTTTGTGCAGATAAGAAAACTGAGACTAAGAGGAGTAAAACCAATTGCTTCAGGTCAAACAGCTGCCTAGTGAGAGTTAGGACACTGAGAAGAGACCTCGCTTATCTTCAAGGATGCAAACAACCACAGTGTAAATAAGGATTTACGGGTGGGCTGAAAACTGATCTGGGATGCATTTCACAGCATTCCTGAAACTGACACAGATAGCAAGCGGGAATTACAGATGAATACTAGATTTAATTATTTTCTTGGTTTCAAATTCAAAGGAAGAGAGTGGAGGAACAGCTGATTTATTAACTAGACTGGAATTAAAATCAGAATCGTAAAGTTAACTGAACTGTAGCCTTCACCAGCTCAGACTTTCAAAGGACACACAAAGCCTCACTCTGAGTATAATTATGTACATTCTTCCAGGCTGGGAGGGAGGATTATGTACTGACATACGTGTTCTCAAAACTTCTGTAAAGTAGCACCACCTAAAAAACTCAGAACAAAACAAACAAAAACAATGCCCAGGTTTCTTCGCCCTCCCTTTTTCCCCACGATCCTCGCTTCACTGGTCTGAGGTACGACCCCACCTGGGATGGTTTGGTTCCAGGTACTCAGGTGGTTAAAATGTGCAGTTAGAGCTGAGACCACTGAACTGGTCTTCTCCCCATTCTGGACCCTGCTCAAATCTAGGACGTAGAAGTGAAGCAAGCAAGGAAACCAGGGCGCAAAATGTAAGGAGGCAAGTCCACGAAGCTCAGCCTCCTGCACCTGTAAGTACCCTGACAAGAAGTGCTTCCTTAGCAGGGCCCTGGGGCACAAGAGTGAAGGAGCCACTCTAAGGAGGCAGCGAGTTCAGCTGACCTCGTATCCAAAGACCAGTGTCCCTGCCACTTCACCTGCCTCCCCCAGCCCCACGGCCCTCAAAGATTCACTTGAATTTCTCTGGTGAAGTCATTAATTAAGCCCTCAAAGATATACCTCGTTCCTGCGATGTACAAGATCTCCTTATGTGCTCTTCGCTCTCTCCAAAAACACTTATTTTGAAACTGATACAGGTGAGTAATGTCCACATCCATTTTCTATGCCACAACACAGAAACTGCTATGATGTAGTAGAATGCTTTGGGGTCAAAAGTCAACCGGAAGATGACTGATCTTTTATTAGATCTTCAGCAGTTCCTCTAAAGATAGTGGGTTTGTTTCCTGATGTGTACATGTGAACAACAGAACCTACCATGCAGTTTCTGTGAGGATGATATTTGGTTGCAGGTAAAATGATCTAGGACAAAGTGTGTGCTCCACAGACACCTGCTGACAAGAAATCCCCAGCACTGCACTAGCTCAGCCCCCTTTCCATGCCATCTTGAGGCCAAGCAATACTGCCTGCTTTTCCTACTTACCTCACTAGACTTGCCCTCCCCCGTCCTCCCACCCCACTTTAATGAGTCTAATTCTTGGTTTTTACAAGCACACACATCCCCATGCCTGCTACAGAGAACTTTGAAGAGATTTTTTAAAATCTAAATTTGGGATAGGGAATCAGTAGTAGAGAGGCTGGGTAAGAGGATCCTATTCTTAAATTATTGAGAATTCCAAATGTTCGTATTTTAGGCTTCGACCTCTGCTTTATAGAACCAAAAGTCAAGAGTTTGACATTTTGGCTTCTGGTTCTACATTAACTGTCATCCTCTGCTTTTTCTGCTAGTGGACAGAGAGAATTTGACATCCCTGTGCCCCAGTTTCTAGCACAGTACCTGGCACAAAGGAGGTGCCTCCTTTATTGAATAAATAAGGTACAGAAAAGAAGAGAACAGAGGTAAAAAGCAAGACAATGCAGTGGAGTAGAGAAAGAGTCAAGAAAGATTACAAAGGCAGGTGCAAAAAAGTCGGCAAGTTGTCTTCCATATATGTATTTGTCAACTATGTGACAGAATAACAGTCCTCCGGAGACGTTTACATCCTAATTCCTGAATGTACTGCCTTGCTGGTAACATGAACTTTGTAGATCTGATTAAGGACCTTGTGAGGGGGAGGCTGTCCTAGATGAGAGGTGACAAACCTACAGCAGGCATGCTGCAGCGGGCACACAAAACCACCCCCCCCATCAGTATGAGCCAAGTCACCCCAGCAGCCGAGCATCGGGTAACAGTTGTTTTTCTAAACTAAAACCTCAGTATTCAGGCTGAATTGCAGTGTTGGCACTTTGCAATAAGTAGGTGGGTTTTGGGTTGCAGTCTGGGCATCTGGTCTCTAAAAGGTTTGTCATCACTGTCCCAGATTATCGTGGTAGGCCCGGCGTAACCGTAAGGTCTTTATGAGAAGGAAACAGGGCAGTCAGAAGGGGAGCAGAAAGAAGAGATGATGATGCAAACAAGTGGGAGTGATGTGCTTTCCGAGAGGAAGGAGGAGTCAGGAGCCAAGAGCAAAGACAGCTCCGGAGCCTCCAGGAGGAACTTTGCTCTGCTGATGCCTTGATTTTAGCCTGAAAGAATCATTTCAGACTTCTGACTTCTAGAACTCTAAGTTAATAAAGTGTTAAGCCACTAAATTTGTTAGAACAATATTAGGAAATCTATACACAGTTTCAGGACAGATAACATTTCTTATTCATCTCTGAATCTCCAGCTTGCTACGTAGATCCCTGTAGGCCAAATACATTCTCACAAGTGACTCTGAGGTGGCACCCTGGACGCTCTTCTTTCCTTGTACTGTAGCTATCACTGCCAGGCGCAGCTGATGCTTCCTCTCCTATACTGTCCCGTGGAGCGGGTGACTGTCTGAACATTCCCAGTTCTCCCTCATTTCCGCCTCTCACACACAATCCGGCTAGGTTCGTATTCCAAAGCATCACTTTGATCGTGCCGTACCTCCACTTAAAAACTCTCCCTAGCTTTTCCCAGATGGCAGAGTAAGTCCAAATTCCTTATCCTAGTATTGAGGCCCTTCTCATTTCTGGCTCCTTCACCAACCTTCTTTACCCCGGGCCTCTTCCTGCCTCTTGAATTTCTGCCAAACCACTCCTCATACTTCCTCTCTACAGTATTTCTGCCAGACTTGTTTCATGCCGTTCTATTTAGAATGCTCTTCCCTTATACCTTCATATAATCAAACCTTACCTATCATTTGACTCCCAGTTTAACAACACCTCCTCTCCGAAACTGTTCTTGAAATGACTGGCCATATCTAACAAAGCACTTAATATTACCATTAAATATCAAATTGGCAGCAGCAACTATCTCAGGTCCATCTTAGTTTTCCCCGAACTCCGGTCCCCTTACTGATTTCGCAGGCCAGCCTGACTAGGACTTGGTACAACGCTTCACAGAAGGATGAAAGCCCTAATGAGCAAATCTCATGAAATATTCAGCTGGTCTTTTGGAGAAAAACAGCTGGAGCTGACCTTAGGAATTCCACTAATTCCCCCTACCACACAACCTAAAAATAGCCAAAGAGCATTTCTAGCTCTGATGACCTTTCCTTTAAAGGAAGTAATATGCAAAAGGCACGCTGGGGTTATTAGCCCAAGCCATGCAGTCCCCATGATAAATCCTTGGCCAAATGTTCCTATGAGAATCTCCCTTCACACAACACTGAGATTTCATTGTGAAGTGCCCCCCACTCCCACAATCTGCTCTACTCTCCACTGTACACAGACATACATCATCAGCCACTAATTACACAAGAAAGTCACCTCTCCCTCCTTGGGCTCAGTTTCTACATCTATAAAATAAAATCCTGCACTCTGACCTCTAAGATCTTCTCAGTTTATGACTCTCTGGGAGGTACATTCAATGGATCCTCCCTGCACTGAGGATAAAATTCAAGCTACTCAGTGTTAAGATAGTCCCTCCAGATCTGCCCCCTGAACCTTTTCCATTTGCCCCATACAATACCTTGAACTTCCTCAAAGTGACCTCTCACCGCTTCTATGCCTTTGGGACAGGCAGCTCTCTCCACCTACAATGCACTTTCTGAGCTTCTTAAAGCCCTCATCTTTCAAGACACAGTCCAGGTCCACTTCATGTGGGACGATGAGTTCAGCACTTCCCCCCTCAAGTTAGCTTTAGTCTCTTCCTCTGTGGTCTCCCAGGACTGATTATAGAACAGTCGTCTGCTTACTTGTCCTTCTGGCAAGGCTGAGCGCTCTTCGAAGACAGAAATACCGCGCCTGTCTCCTCTGTATTCCCAGCACCCAGCCTGCGTCTGCCCCTCAGTGTCTGGTGGTACTACACCAAATTCCACCATAGCGCTGCGTTCCTTTTATAGTGCTTTTCCAACACACCCAAAATTTATTTTCAAAAAAATATTTTCTTTACTCAAAAAGTGAGAAAGTAAACTATCTCCAAGCTTTTTCCTTATTAGGAAAAAATACACATAGCTGTTCAGAATTGTGACATCATCTTTGCAGTAGAAAAATATACATTTATCCTGAGAAACCTCTCTTTAAACCAAGTGACCCACAAAAAAGATGATTCAAAGTTAGAAATGTTGTCCAGCTTGGTGGGTTTTTCAAACCAAGAGAAAGGAAAATCTCCAAAAGGGATAAATTACACTCTAAGTTTTCTGAACATTCTCAACCAAAGCCTGGAAAATCCAATGAAAAGCAGCAAGAAAGAATAGGATCATGCATAGGAAATCAAAATATCTAATACTAAAAATACGTGCATTGTTACAGAATATAAAAACTAAATTCTTACAATTAATTCATTGGACTTAATGGAAGAGTTACAGAAGAAACAGCCACTTTAGCTCCAATACCTTTTTCCTTGTTTACTTGCATTATATCTTAACCCAGCAAAACAGACACTAACTTCTACATTTTACAGACAAGGAACTGAAGTTCACAAAAGTTAAGAAACTTGCCTGAACCTATATTGCTTCTAAGCAAGACAGTCAGAATTGAAGCCAATGCTACTGAGCTCCAAAGTTCTGACACCCTAAGAAGAGCAGCGATGGAAAGGTGAAAGAAAGGTCTGGGCACACCGTGCCCTGTGAAGGAAGCCACAGACACAGAGAGGGCCGGAGTTTCCCACAAACCCTGCATATCCAGAACTCCAAGCTTTGCAGTACACAGCATTGTTAAACTCGATGCGTATACCAGTTAGAAAGAGATTTTCACTCTTTATGTGGACTCGCTTTAGCAGCGTATGTAAATAAACTCCAAGTGTGGAGAGCAGGTAGGAAGTATGATTGTTGCAGCATCAAGGAATCTATTTTTAAATCTTCATGAAAACCAAAAACATTGCATTGATTTGGAAAAGAGCTTTCTTGTACTAGCCAAACCTTAAAACATCTCCGAAGCCAGGCACAAATGATCACTGAAACATCCTTAGTCAAGGTCAGCGGATCCCCTGCCTAGAAGAACAGTCCAGGTGTTGGGCTCTGGTCTTGCTCTGCCACTAATGACTGAGACTTTTGGCTTCATTCACCTCTCTGGGTGACCTCACCTGTGAAATGCGATATTTGAACTCTGAGCTCTCAGGTACCTTCAAGTTTTTTTCCTCATGGGCATAAAACCAGATGATAAAATGAAGGCCACGCCACTCTGCCAGCTGAAGGAGAAAGAGACGTCGAGGCTGACTGCTGGAGAAAAACAAGTCATCCACCACCCAGTGCAAAATGCCTTTTCACAGACTAAACACATTTCATATGATGTAGTTATAGTAAAGGAGAGAACAATTAGGAAAATTGGATGGAAAATCAGACAAAACTTTTTCTTTTTCCCTGCCCCTTTCTTCATCCCTCCTCCTTTATTGAGTGTATCCTGTAGAGGACTAAAAGGGGTTATCACATAGTAAGACCTGATTTCTGTCATCAGGAAGATTTTGGCTCTAAGTAACCGTAAGCACGCCCATTCACACGATGTTGAAGGTTTACAGTGACTCTTCACACCCACCTCAGGAGACACAGAGCCAGGTAGGAGGAATACATGCCATCAGTACCCCTGCTATACATAAGAAAACGGAGGTGCAGTGAGGCCGGGTGGCTTATCTACATGTGACCGCACAGTGAGAGCCGAGAAGATGATACGTTTAGAAAGGAGGGAAAAGAACTGAACACAGTAGGCTCTATTTCAGCATCAATTATGTGATCAGAAAAGTAAAGAGACAAGGGCAAGAACTAGGGGTGAGACTCGACTTGAGCTCTGGCACCTCGGGGACGACACATCAGACAACTCACATGCTGACTCCCTGACTTCAATGCACAAGACAGGACAGCACTACTCTGGAGAGGCTGGAGTACAGAAAACAAAAGGATGTCTGTATTTATACATACACAGAAGTACATTGTCTTCGTTTAAGAAGAGGACATTCTTTAATCACCATCAGTAATCAGCATGTGTATTTTTCCTAGTGGAAGAAATTGGCAGCCCTGAGTCTTACTTTTCCCTTGGCTCCCAGAGTGGGCATCAGAAATAAAACACACCTGGGGTTAAAGGTACCACTGCGCTAAGGCAAAAACACTTGACCTTGGCATTCTTGACCATTACTGTACCTATCTGAGGTAAAAAGCCTTCTCCATCAAGGTGTTCCCCTCTGTGGGCGTGACTAATCACATGCTCAAGCATGTAATTAATGAGAAACCCAGACCTGCTCCTGAGGTAGAAAGGAAGAGGAGGGAAATGGCTGGGAAAGATTTCAAGGTGATGAGAGAGTCTCAAAATTAAGGGCTTAATAAAGCAGGCCCCAGTTCTGCGTACTAGACAGCCAAAAAAGCAAATCAGGAGGCTGTAGAATGAAGTGAAGATCCTTATGAGGGAAAAGACCTCAGGCACAGAGGAGAATGAGATTTAAATTAAACTGCAAACCTGTTTAAACTAGGTGATGAAAATCCTAATTTTAGTAGAATTACAAGTCCTATTTGTTACTGGTGAGATTTCAGTCAACTCTCCAGAATTCTGATTTCAATTTTATTTCATCAGGAAATATTTCACACAATACCTATTTTGTCAAGGGTTCTGGTATGAAATTCACAGGCGAAATTCATATAACACTGCTATGATGAAATTAAATATTCCTCTCTAACCTCCACCCTCCAAACAATAGGGTGTAGGCAGGGATAGGGTGTAGGCAGGGACAGGGTGTAGGCAGGGATAGAGTGTAGGCAGGGATAGGGCAGAGGCAGGGACAGGGTGGAGATAGGGACAGGGTGTAGGCAGGGATAGAGTGTAGGCAGGGATAGGGCGGAGGCAGGGACAGGGTGGAGATAGGGA